>BQNB010009276.1:0-83390 GCA_026074375.1 Tanacetum coccineum | reverse complement strand
TATCTTAAAGAATCATCTTTTGACCTGGAAGCTTACTCAGATATTGACTATGCTGGGGCAAACCTTGACAGGAAATCCATAACCAGTGGTTGTCAATTTCTTGGAAGCAGATTAATTTCATGGCAATGCAAGAAACAAACAATAGTGGCTACTGATTCCGTCCTTTTTGCTATATATATAAATAAATATATATAAATATATAACAAATAGGATAATATCAATAATAGTAGTATAGTAATCCGGAAGTATCGGTTTCTCACTTCGTTATCCACAAAGTTTAAAACCGGACCCGGGTCGTTCTTCCCAACGAGGCTGTGCTGGAAAATCGATACAGTCGGAAGATTTGAGTTTGAAGGAGAGAATTGATTTGAGAGTGAGGAAAGTCAAATTTAAACAATAACAAACAAAGACGTTTAAGAAAAACCTAAAAATTACGAAATTAAGCTAAAAAACGAGAGCACGGACCCCGAACAAAGGGGGAAAAACCTAAAAACTTCAAAATTAACCCTACGAAGAAATTTTCACTTCTAACTACTCTATGAGTCAAATAACGAAGAATGAAAAAGACTAGACCAAAAACGGAGTTCGTTTGACCCAAAAACGAGTCAAGACAAAAACCGCACCCGGACCCGTTCTTTAAAAAGCAAAAAGTTGTAAAAATGACCCTACGAAAATTTTTATATTTTTCCTACAAACTATATGACTAAATAAAATTTTCTAAAAAAGAAAAATATTTTTTTGATAATTTTTGTATTTTTTATGAATTTTTTAAACTTTTAACGAAATTAAATTGTAAAAAATACTAAACGATCTTTAAAAATTCTGAAAATTTTACTAAAAATACTTTACACTATGATTAACCTACGAAAAATAAGAAACAAAAAATTTGCTTATAAATAAGCCCGAAAATAAGCTATAACAGCTTATAGACTTAAAAGCCAAAAACACCCTTAAATACCAAGGCCCTTGGGATACTAACGTAAAAGTCCCAAGGGCGCAGCGGTAAGTGGTGTGTGTATAAAGGGGATGTATCGAGGGTGGAGACCCGGGTTCGAGTCTTGCTCACCCGGGTAACCCCTTGTCTTCCCCTTTTTTTTTGGAAAAACTTTGTGAACCAAAGTTGTTAAGCTTGATGAGCTTAACAACTTTCAAAACTACAATTTTTTCTAAAAAGCTAAAAATAAGCTTAAAATGAGCTTTTAAAAACGACAGTTGCTAAAAGTGAGCTTAATGGCTTAAACTAGCTAAGTCTTTTTGGACTTTGTGGACAAATAAGCTAAGTCTAAACTGAATAAGCTTAAGAGGGTTCCTAAGCTAGCCTAAATAAGCAATAAGTACTAGAATGCATAAACTAAATAAGCTGGAAAAAGGGCTTAAATGACAGAACACTAAACTAAGCTTAAAAGCTAAAAGCTTCTACTGTCAACACAAAATAAGCAATGAAAATGGCAAATAAGCAAACACAGCTTAACAATCTAACCAAATAAGCTACTAGGAATCAAATAAGCTCATTAAATAAGCTCAATAAGCCAAGAAGAAGCTTAATACCTACAACAGTACTAACTAGGGAGTTAGTACTGTTGGTGTGAAATTAAGCTTAGGGACAACAACTTGGCTTAAAAATAAGCCATCAAGAGAGCTTTTTAAGGACTGAATTTGAGAGGGCTTATCAAAGAGCTTATGGGCTCTTAAGATAAGCCAAAACCTAAGGCTTAAGTTCACTAAAAAGCTAAAAAAAAGGGCTTAAAAGTCACCCCCTAGCACCAGGGGAGAATTAGTGCTAAAACAAGGGCTTAATTTGACAGCTTATTTTAAGCTGTCAAATAAGCTCAAATGGAAAAGAAAAGTTGAAACAGATTAATAACACTAGGAAATGGATTTGTGCACAAATTTTAAGAAACTAAAACACTCATAATCCTGCTGAATTTTGAGAGTGAAAAAGGGCTTTTAGTTTTTAAAAACTGACACTTAAAAACTTGGTGGTTTTGACTCAAAAAGTCAAGTGACCAAAGGGTGTTTTGACAGCTTGTTTTAAACTCACAAAAGACACTCTTTTTGACACTAACACTCAAGATTACAAGAGCTTATGAAATAAGCTCTTGTAGCTTTTTTAAAGCACCACAGTTTTGAAGGGTCACTTAGAAAACTTGAAAAACAGGTTTTGACAAAAGAAACTTTGGAAAAACAGGTTAAAAAGGCTTAATGACTTAAGCCAAAACTAACTTAGTGACCACAACCCATACCACTTCATGTTTTGACCCGTTTTCATGTTAACCCAAACACCCCCTTAATTTTTAAAAGTGATTTAAAAACCCTATAAAAACTAAATTTGACTGAAATTTTAAAAAGACTAATACTACTTATGCAATTTAAGACAATAAAAAGATAAAAAGTTAAACAAATAAGCACTTAAGATGGATAATAAGCTAGGATAGAATAAGCTAATTTTAGACAGTTTTTTAAGCAAATTGCATACAATGAAATGAAAGGTAACTAGAAAACAAACTTAAGCATTAATGAACACAAATAAGCATACAAGACATAAATAAGCTAAAAAATAAGCTAATAAGCAATTGCTACAGTAACTTTTAAGCAGAATTTAAAAGTAATGTACCTTTAACCCTTGCTCAAAACAGGGTTTTTGAAACCTATTAAGCTCTAAAATCCTACCCAAAGCTTATAAATAAGCTAAAACTAAGCAATAACCAATGGGCCATCCCAAATTGCCCATTCATCCATAGCTTTAATCCAACAGTAACCTTGCCTTTCCTTGTGAATTTTTCTTAAATTTGTATAATGGTTAAAAAACAGGTTATAGAAAATGCTTGAATGAAAGCTTAAAGGTTTTAAGGAGACAATTGAAATTTAGAACACAAATATAAAAGAAACTGAATTTTCATTAAAAGGTGAAATACAAGTACATAAAGATTAAACTGAAAACTTAATTCACTTAAAACTTTTTAAAAAAACTAAAAACTACATACATTGCCACAAGGGCTTACAATGCTTATATAGGAGAAATACGAGCTAGGGTTTCTGTCTTCTTGGAATTCTTGTCTTCTTGCAATTGTGCTTTCTTGTAGACACACAATAGGAGTGTGTTTGTTGTGAGTGTGTAGACAAACAATGATCCTGGCCCTCCATTCCCCTTGGTGCCCAAGTCGACATTTTTCAACCCTTGATGGGTTTTTTTTGTGGGAGTATGGATTGCCAACATGGCAAAAGCCATGTGGGGGTGGGGTTATAGATGGTGAAGTTTTTGGATGTACATGGGAAGTCAAACGAGGTGAAAATGACAGGGGTGTGGGGTTTATGGATTTAGGCGGGAAATCGTTGGAGGAGATATACAGTGTTTTGAAGTTAGGGGTGAAGTTTGTGGGTTTGACAGCTTTGGTCCTCCAAAGTGATGGTTTTGTTTGCACCACTCGTCCTTGGGTTCTTTCAAAGTTTTGGGACTTAACAAAACAACCCCCCAAGGGTTATAATACCAATTACAGTACACGTCCTTGTGGTGTGTAAGTATTTGACCTTGGCAGCTTTGGCCCTTGGGGTTTAACTTTGACAATTTGGCAGTTTCACCCCTTCTCTTCATTTCCTTCTTTTTCTTCTTTAAATAAGATTAAGGACTTAACAAGTTTAGTCCCTAAACTTACTTTTCTTGACTTTTGGTTGACTTGGGTTGACTTTTCTATACTTGGGCTTGGATTTTGACTTTGTCTTTTTCCTGCTTTTCCATTCCGTGTCCAGTTTTGTCGTTTTGGCTTCGTTTTTCGTCCTTTTCTTAAATATCCGTTCCTGCACAACACAATTAGCAAAACAAGCATATATTTGGCATTTTAAGTTCGTTTTTGGCTATTTTAGCTCGTTTTTAAAGGTAAAAGGTATGTGTAATTAAACACATACCAAAATCCCCCATACTAAGGTATTGCCGTGTCCTCACGCAATGTTATGAAGTAAACATTTACGAAAACTGAGAATCTCAATCCCCCTCGACTAATAACCTCGAACAGTAGCTAAGTGTTCGTCAAGGGGAATTAAAGAATCAAAAGCTTCGACAAGTCCTGTTTTCACCATTTTTATCTATACACTAACTATCCCTAATATTTTTGGATTTTTCTTTTTCTTTTCTCGACTTCCTATTTGACTTCCTTTATTTAATCAACACTGGGATCATAGAATGAGAAACGCCCATAAAATAATCTACGGATGTCCTGACGGATAAATTCATCGTTCCTGATTTTTCACTAGTTCCAAACCAAGCAATTAAACAAGATCATTTGTCACTATAAGTCTAAATGCTAAGCACTCATACTTATGACTTATGAACTTTTAACTACCAAATGAATATATGATTTAACTGTGTGTACTCATTTCAACTCAATCATAGATCAACTTATTTCCATAGTCGTAATCTACGAATGGTTGTTTGTTTTAAAACGTCTATTTGAGTCGTTCTTCATTTCTTGCGACTATTGTACTTTTATTTAACACCCAAATTGTTGGTTCCACTGCGTGTAAATTTGGAATAGATACCACGAGTTGACTCCTAAGAAGCGCTCATTTTTATGCTAGTCTCTAGCTTGACTCACCTCGAATTCCTTTGTCCTTGGGGCAGAAATAGAAGAACGGAAAAATCTTCATCGTACTTTCATTCAAAATATTTGGATGAACATTAACGATCTTGAAAGTTTCAAAGGTCCGATGAGATAATCCTAGAGTAAAAGAGTGAACTCCTTTTGAGATAGGTACCCAGGATTGAAAACTTTGTCCTCATTTTTAGATGAAAATGATAGCAAAGTTTTAGTCACAGATAACTCTAAGTGAAAAAGGAGTTCTTGATCAGAAGAGATAGATAGAAAGTTATGTTCCTCAAGAATTAGAAATGCCTCAGATGAGGTATTCACGTTTAAATCCTTATCTTTTGATTCATCATTAAAAATATGAGTTTTACCCAAAATGAGTATGCCTGGGTTGAACACCTTGTCTTCATTTCTGAATGGAGATGATAACAAAGTAGTAATCTCAGATGACTCGGATGACTCCTCAAGAAGAGTCGAGTCACTTGAGGGTAAAAGAGGGAAAAACTCATCTCCCATATCATCAATTAAGCACTCTATTTTTAAATCTTTGTCTTTTTCATTTTCTAAGTGAGTGTTATCAAAAAAGTTACCATACAAAAGGTTTTTCCATTCATCATTATCGGACTTCAAGTCAAAAAGATCATCATAGTCATCATCGTCATCTCCTGGTAGAGATGAGTAAACGAGAGCAGGTTCATCGTTGAACCTCTCGAGAATGGGATCAATAATATTAATATCAGTCGTAGGTGAAGAATCTATTAACGAATCTTGGTTCAGCAAATATTCAATTTCTCTGAGATCAGCTTCAGGATCAATGTTATCATCCACATTTCCTGGTGGAAATGGGTCAAGAAGAGCGAGTTCATCGGCGAACTCCTCGAGAAGAGAATCACTAGTCTCAAAAGTTGTAAGACTAGAAGAAGAATTAAAAGGAGAAGTGGTACTGCCACTCAAGGGATGATTTGATTTCTTAATTTTTAACACTTATGGGAAACGATCCTCGCATGTGATGTCAATGAAATTAATCATATTAATTGACTCATTTCCATGCTTTTGAGGATGTTTCGAAGTGCTATCAGCATGAAAGATCGATTTTTCCTCATCGTCTCTCAAAATAAGCTCTTCTCCATATACATCAACTAGAGCACGAGCCTTCCTCAAAAAGGATCTCGCTAAGATAAGAGGAACACGAGGATCGATGTCGTAGTCGACGACAACAAAGTCAGCAGGGAATATGAACTTACCTACTTGTATGCAGACATCCTCAGCTATACCAGCTGGATAAGCAACAAACCAGTTAGCTAGCTCGAGGGTCATACGAGTGCGTATAATTTCAGGAAGCATTAATTTTTCCCATATAGAGAGTGGCATGAGATTAATGCTGGCACCTAAATCAGCTAGTGCCATGCATTTCTCAAGCTCAAGAAAGTCACAGGGAATGAGAAATTTCCCAGGGTCTCCAAGTTTTTCGAGTAACTTTTTAAGGAAGACCGCTGAGTAATTTTCAGTCAGAGAAGTATTTGTCAATCCTAATAGTTTCTCCTTATCAAAAAGGAGATATTTTAACATTTTAGCATACTTTGGCATAAGAGCTAAAGCGTCTGCAAGACTGATATTGAAGTGAAGTTTCTTGAACATCTGCAAGAGCTTATGGACTTGAATATCAAACTTGTCTTAAAGCTTCTCCTTATTCAACCTTGAGGGATAAGGAATTAGAGGTTGATGAGGGTTCCTCTTAGGAAGCTCATAAGAAGTAGAAGCATGAGAAGGAGGAAGAGGGATCTCAGAAGATCTAGAAGAGGGAGACGGCTGGACTACCGGAGGTGGGACTCGTATGGTACTTTCGGTAAGTATCTGGTCCGTGATCGTCTCCGGGTCTCGTTCCACCTCCTTAGAAGAAGAAGGGGGAGATGGAAGTGAGTGTCCAGCTAAAACATTACCACTCAGTGTGGTAATTGCTTTGATTTCCTCTCGAGGGTTAGGAATGATGTTGCTAGGCAACGCACCCTGAGGTATTTCCTAAAGAGCCTTCCTTATTTATGCTATTTGGTTTTGAACAAATTAATTTATGGCCTCCTGGTCTTTTTTAAGGTTTTGGTTCTGGATCAATATATGTCTCAACAATTCTTCCATAGAGGATTGATTTGGAGCTTAGTTTGATTGAAATTTTATAACAACCCGTAATTTTCATTAATGTAATTATCCATCTATTAAATTAGATGCACTGTAATATACATCTATTATATATATACCACCTTTTTACAGGGAAATTTTTCGCTTTATTCCATTATGCAACATAACTTGCATCTCTAAAGTAAACGAGCTCACGCAACCTCTACCAATGCCATCTATATCTATGTTTATATCATGTAAACATCCTAATATGTCAAGTCTATATCTTAATATCATTTTACCAAGTACATTATCCATTTAACATACCATTTACAATGTTATATCAAAATAGACTTTATCCGTTAACGTTTATATCAAAACCCTAATTATATGTAATGTATACATATAAAATAAATGTGCAAGCCTTCAAACATGTGTACAAGTGTACAATGCATAACATTTGAATATCTTTTCCCTCCTAAATCAAGTTACAACTTTCTAAAGCCTAATATATAAGTCAATAATGCAAGAAAACCAAACTAGGTCATTTTACCTCCTAAATCACTTTAGTTTCTTACCACCACTTTAACACAAGGTACAAACACTTAATGCATGACTCCTAAACCCTAAACCTAAACCCTAAGTCATCCTAAAACCCTAATCTAAAACCCTAAACCCTAAACGAAACCCTAAAACCCTAATTTCATTTTAAACCTAAAACTAAACCCTAAACCTTAATCCTAAACCCTAACCCTAACTCAAATTAAAACCCTAAATCCTAAGTCGAAACCAAACCAAACCCGACACCCCTTTTATTCTATTTTTGACCGATTTTAAACCAACCTAGCATCCTAGCACCTTTATGACCTCACCACCATGTCACCAAGCAAGCAGCCAAGCACCTCCATCACTACCCTTAGCCACCAAGTTAGATTTGTCACCTCCTTGTCACCTTCTTGTAGCCGAACCCCCTCCAACACCCTACACCTTGCTTAGCTATTTTTCTAGCTCCTCTTAATCACCCTATAGCCTTCATAAGTCACCACTCTACCCATACCTTGGCCACTACTCCAAGAAACTTGGGCACCAAGTTGGTTTCACCCCTATATAAGCCAAAATATACACACCCTTTAATTTCAACCTTCATACTCAAACATACACACACTCAAATGGAGTTCTATCCATTCCCTAGCAGTAGTAGAAGATCAAGAGAAGCCCTAAGATCATAATTGAAGCCAAGAACTAAGAGAAAGAAGCCCTTAAAATTGTTTTCTAGGCGTATGAACCTAAAAACCCTATTTCGACCTATTTTAGCTCAAGTAAGCTCAAAATCTTGTTCAATAATCTCATATTATCTTTTAGATCTTTCATAAGGTTTGTTAGATCATATATAAACTCTTGTTTGAAGCCTTGAATCCTCAAACCCATGTGTTTTTTACTAAAACCCTAAAAATGGCTCGTTTTGATTTTCTAGCTAACGAATCCTTTTTCTAAACTTTTGTTACGTTAAAACATCTTATTTTTGCTTATTCTAATAAGCTATAACATGCAAATATCATTTGGAAACATAAAATAAGCTTGCATGGCTTTTTGGACTTAATTTGCAAATATTTTTATGCACAGGGGTATATATCGTAACTTTCTAAAACTTATAACTAGAGGGGCTGAAAATGTCATTTTCCTAAAGTTATAACTATAAGGATCTATCTTGTCAAGTTTCAAAGTTAAAAGTTTAAATTATATATACTTTATATATAAAGGACTAAACTTGTAAAAGTTTATAAATCGGGGGTATATATTGCCATTTTTGCAAACATAAAAATATAAAATATAATATTTCTATATAAATTATAAAAATATATATTAATATTATAAAACTCAATTTTATTAAAACTTAATACATTTATCGCTATTAATCAACGATCGATGCATTATAAAACAATTACGTTATATAATTATTGTAATTTATCATCGACTAGGTTTTGACGAAACTTAAAATCATATCGTATCACGTTACTAGGGAATTTCATGTGAGGGGTTCCATTTGGGTATTTGTTTTGAAGAGTTTGCTGGTTTTACGATTTAAAGTGCCCTGACTCCTCAAACGATACTACATGGCCTCTGGATTATGATAGCCCAAACAGTGATACAATATTTCCATAAATTAATAAATCAAACTCATACGTTAAACTTAATAAAGTTTTGAAACATAAACCATCATACTAAGACTTGACATATTACCCCAGGTTGCGTGACGAGGCCGTTACTTTCACTTGATATACTTTTGCCATCAATCAGATTTTCCCTGTTAAGGTGAGTTCATAGCCTCGCATTTTAAATCTTATAATGTTTTCATAAACCCGCAAGGGGGATACATGCTATAAACCATGAATATGAGTGTTTTTCTAATTGTATGCTATCCTGATATATTATTGCCTAAGTCCTTACTTTTGACATTAAGACCCGACTATCATGAATCGTTAATTACTTTTCGGAGTAAGCGCGAATGCTGTGAATAGATCTATTTAGGACTGAACTTCCCCGTTGGTGTACCTATACTTTCTGGTAACCAAACGCACTTCATTTGAATCACTATGCGGGTGTTTGGCAAAGGCACCCGTTGGGGCAACTTCTTGTGATTATTGATTATCTCAAGGTCTCGGTGTCATGAGCTTAGGGCAATAATATTGTTTTCTATAATAATTGTACTCATTGCAATTATTACACTTATGGGTGTATAAGAACGTAACCCACTATTGAACTTGTATTCAAACTGTTTAACATAAACCTATGAATTTCACTCAACCATTGTGTTGACCTTTTTAGCATGTTTATCTCAAGTAACTAAGCATCTTATGGCACGGAGTGGCACGGACTTGAAGATGGCTAAACTATTATCATTCAAACTTTATGTTTTCATGTAGATTTTGGGACCTCTGTTTGTAAAAACTCTGATGAAATAATGAATGATAACTAAAATTTTCCAAAAACGTCTCTTTACGATTCGTTTTCTATGATTATGATTGTTGTACTATGAAATAATATCCAGATTAGCTTCCGCTGCTATATATGTCAAAATGGGGATGTTATTGATTGGTATCAAGAGCCATGGTTATAGAGAACAAGGTTGAAACCTTAACTATAACTACTTTTTTTTCTATCTAAGAAAGTCCTCTGTGCCACTACATCTCCTGAATAGTATGTAAAGTACATAACTATTATACTATGATATAAATAGCTTATGTTATTTACCACTTGGTTGTTAATAGAGTGATGTCATCTCCCAACCACCATACTTCCGATATTGAGGATGCTTTTTCCTCTAACTTTCCTAACTATATCTCGGCTGCACCGGACTATGTCCCAGCTTCACCAGGAAAAACTTATTCTAGCTCTTCAAATAAGTCATTTGGTTTAGTTCCGATAGCTTCATCAACTCTTTCACTTTTTCATGATGACCCCTATATGAAGGTCATGCATGCATACTATGCTAAAGAATCACCTATTCCACCGCCAACTATTGTACCTCCATCTTCAATGCTATCTCCAATGTTTAATCCTCAAGAATTCTTTCTTCCTGAGGAATTATTGCCATTTAAGAAACGAGGTCATGACCGATCATCCTCCTCTACTTTTGACCTACCTCAAGCAATTCAGATAGGAGAAAGCTCTCATAAGACAAGTCTAGAACATCACGAGGAACAAATTGAGGAAATTTTGAATCATCTAGATGAACTCTCTCTCGACCGCATTGAGGACATAGAAGACAAGATAGAAGGTCTTGGAAAAGGTCGAGTAATCATACAACAAGATTTTGACAATCTGGAAGCTGAACTCTGAGAGTCTCATACTCAAATTGCTAAACTTCAAAGAAAGCAAATATGAAATAACATCAAGATTGCTCTGGCTTGCTTCAGGATTGCAATCTAGAACAAATCATCAAAGATATCCAGGTTCGTCACCAAGCAGATAAGGAATATCTTCTGAATGCAATCTATGAACACAAGAACAGTCAAGAAGGACCATCAGACTACTAGATTAGATACTAGTTATAGCTTTTGTTAGAACCTAGCCACGGGATATGTGGTATAAATAACAACACTTGTCTATGTACAGTACAAAGGCAAGTTGTTCATGATATAATACAATGGTGATCCCGTTTTATGTTCATCCTGTGTCCTATATTACATCTCCGTCGTCATCATTATGAATCATACCGTGACTTCTAATAGATCAGATGCTTGTAACTAAAACTAATATGTTAGTGTTGTTACGATTCATATGCAAATAAGTATTATGATTGATCACTAATGTGACAATGTTTATTTTTCGAACCTTACGCCTTTTAAGAAAGAATTATGATATCTTTCTTTATTACGTGTTGTCTTATGTTTGATTAGAATGCTCAAAAAGGACGTCCATCAATCTGAAGCACCAGCCATGACTCAGGCTGCCATCAGGAAACTAGTTGCTGATAGTGTTGCCACAGCTCTGGAAGCACAAGCTGCAACAATGGTAACTGCTGACAATACCAATAGGAACGTTGTAGAAAGAGAATCTCATGTAGCAAGAAAGTGTAGCTACAAAGAGTTTATGAGCTGCCAACCTTTCAATTTCAAAGGTTCAGAAGGAGTTGTCGGACTTATCCGCTGGTTTGAGCGAACTGAATCAGTGTTTTCCCGTAGCAACTGTATCGAAGACTGCAAGGTGAAGTTTGCTACTGGTACTTTAACTGAAGAAGCTCTATCCTGGTGGAATTCTTTAACCCAACCTATTGGGATAGAAGAAGCTTATAAGATTACCTGGGTTGAATTCAAGAAGCTGTTGAAAAAGAAATACTATCCCCGAACTGAGGTCTAGAAGATGGAAGACGAATTTTACTATCTGACTGTGAAGGGGAATGATCTCAGGACATATGTGAGAAGATTCCAGGAATTGGCAACCTTATGTCCCACTATAGTGCCAGATTATGAGAAAATGATGGAAGTTTTCATCGTAGGATTGCCTCGAAGTATTGAAGGGAATGTTACCGCCTCTAAACCTCAAACTCTGGAGGAAGCCATTAACATAGCCCAGAGGCTAATACGATCCAGGGTAACAAAGACACAACCCGAGCAGTATCAAGTGATCACAAATGAAGTTTGAGACAGAAGAACTTACCAACAACTACAACTACCGTAACACCAACTACCCAACAACCACTTTTACTAAATCACCACAACCTCAACCCACAGCAAACAGAAGACAGGAAAATACCAATCAGGTCTTATTTTGTCACCTAATCCCAACTGACACACCAAAGCGCTAGATGTGGATTATGAGGGAACTAGTTGACGCCGTCTCTAGATTGTGTCTACAATGAAGAATGGCAGACTAATCTTGTTGCATCAGGTCATGAGTGGTAAACCTGTGCTAGCTGTTATCAATGGTAGTAGAGACTTTGGTAACGACGACAAGTGGGCTCTCATCTCGACAGAACGTGCAGAAACAAAGGGCAAGCCATAAAGCAATCGCCTACAGTTATAGTTACTTATCATGCTGTGGAAGAAAGGCATTACATGCAAAAATCAGTTGCTTGAAAGGACACCAAAACAAACTACTTGCCCAGGTGAAAAGGCTACTTGTTGAGGGATAAGGAATGCTCACCAAGACCTGAACGTAGTCACGGGTATGTTCAGTACAATCCAACATCTAGCTAGAGTATTATTTTATTCTGGAGTCATATAAAAGTTTCGTATCCACTATATCTTACCTCTATGCCTAAATATTCCACATTACCATAGATTCTTTTACTCAATATACAATGGCTGATGGAAACTTAGTAAGCACAAACACCGTTATTCAAGTGCAAACTCTGACTTCTGTTTAAACCAACCCTTTCGTATTTAATCTAATGCCGATCAAACTTGGTAGTTTCAGACGTCGTTCATTGGTCATGTATTGGGCTATCCAAGTATCATGCTAGAATTATTTGTGACCAAGTAAAGCTCATCCTCACAGTCCCTAATCAACTCGGTGAAACGTTTGATCATACGAGCTGTGACCTAAAGTAAAAACCAACTAAGTCTCAGTATCCTGTATACAATAAACAAAAGAGATATATCCCGAGGTTCGTCGCGACTGGTTCTTTAGTATTATCCAAGTAATGTGTGATATGAAGTCAATAGAATCCGCAGAACGCTATCGAGGAAGTTAGGATAGTAGAGAAAGATAATGTCACACAGTTAGTGACAGAGATAAGACGAATTTGCCCAGAAGTTGTTTTACTCTGTGAAGACTTCTGAGAGCTAGTCTATATCTCGTCGTACCATCGAATCTCCAACGAGAGAGGAATTCCGAGATTCGCTTAGAATATGCTTAGTAATTTTTGAAAATGAGTGAGCAGTAATCCATAGGGAGGCGTTGGGCACCTGTAGCTCGGATGCAGAGTCTACTGGTAGTTAAGATTAGCTCCTTCAGAATACTAAGAGCTAGAAGAAAGAAACGCTATATGACCGGTTGAACTCATAAATCTTGTTGCAAAATAGATTAGACCATGACCTCGGAGCAAATGCTGTTTTGTGTGCTCGCGGGTCCATATGTGCAGAGTGTACAGTTCTAGTGCTGTTTGGATTGGATGATGGCTTTGTGTGCCCTCGTGTACAGTGTTGTTGTTGTTAAGAAAAAGAGAAAGCAGAGTCTGTTTGTGAGATCTTTCTGGAACATACGTGTATCGTATGTGTACCAGGGATAGTTGTATGTAAATCGCTTATTATTCACAGTATAGTCAGAATTGTACGCGCACACCTCCGGTTTGAGCCCAAGAGGCTTTGATTTTGGTATGACCTTTATTTCGAGTACCAACTTTGAAGGTGTGTCCTTGTAGCTGGAGTGTTGTGTTGTTACTAGCTAAGATTAGAGCTTGAAGATTGTGGCTGCTTCTCCAATTGTGTGCATTCGGAGTAGTGAGGGGAGTCGCTATCATGTTGTTTTTACCTAAGACTGTCGCTGTTGTTCTCACTAGAACTGCTTAAAGAGTCTTACGGCTACCACGTTGATGATTTTTGTTGAGCGCGAGTGACGCGCGCCATTCTGTGTTTGAAACAGTACGCGCCTGCAGTATTCATGGGATCTCATGAACATCGTTTTTCTTCTTTGCCGTGTGTGTAAACGATACTCTGGATAAATTTGTGATAGTGTTCCTTCACGATGATGTCTCCATCTTACTCCTCGTTAACAAAGAAGAAACATGCAACAACATCTAAGAATAATCTATAGAGTTACTCAAGAAAGAGAAGTTGTATGCCAAGTTCTCCAAAGTTGTGGATTTGTGGATTCATATCGTTAGCTATTTTCTTGACACTGAATTGATCAATCAAGGACTTCATGTTGACCCCGACCAAGAATTGAAGCAGATTTAAGAATTGAACATCTCCCACTACACCACGAAATACGTCATTCTTAGGACTTCCGGCTATTTATCGGATATTTATCAAAGATTTCTCGACAGATGTAGCAAAGTCATATTTGACTGATTTTAACCCAAAAAAAAAAGAAGTACTATCTGGTGAAAAGGCCAAGAGTTGGCTTTTCACAATAACTTAAACAGAAGCTATGTGAATGCTCCAATCTTAGCATTACCAAAGGAAATGATGATTTTGTTGTATACCTGTGATAGCTCATCCCATCAAGGGTCATGGGAGCGGTGTTAATGCAAACAAGAGATGAGGTTATTGCATATGCATCCCGACAATTAAAGCCTATCTGAGTAGGAAAAATTATACCACTCATGATCTCGAATTAGGAGGCAGTAGTCGATTCGCTCTTAAAATTTGGGAGACACTATTCTATACTATAGTGGTGGAGAGTATGTGTTCATACCAAATCGTTAGCTGGTGTTTATCGCACCTGGTCATCAATACATGGTGTGTCACGCTTTCAGGCATTAAGCCTGGAGTCATGGAAAGAAGAAGAGTGGATTAGAAAACCCTAATGTAGGGTATCCGCATATAATGTCCACGCTATCGCCGTAAGCTATAAATGCATTTGTCTCTTTGAGAATTTTTATGTTTAGTGGAAAACTTAGATCGTGAGACTCTCGCAGTCATCCCGCTTAGATGGAGAAGAGGCTATTTACCTGTTGTCCGACAAGATGCATTATGCCCATAAGGCAGGAAGCTCGCTAACCATATTCTCTCTCGACAATCTGTAGATGTAGTTAGATGCAAGATAGTTTCATAGATTCACTCATATGGGTCATCCATATAAGATTTCAATATACCGTATTCATAAAAATGGTTGCTATGATAAATGAGCGTGTTCTCCACTATATTCTGTGATAGGCTCCACTCGTAAGAATGATTATGATAATCAACTTGTAAAGACTCAAATTCTCTTTCTAGGCTTATGACGTTAAAGACTTTGATCGATGGTAGTTAAGTCCGTGGACTCAAGTGTGTCATCGTATTGACTAATAGATACTGGTGTCGTAGTAGTCGAATCGTAGTGGTGTATACTGAAGTATAGTCGAATTAGGTGATGGATACCTCTATTTCAGTTACACGACTATGATGTAATGTCAGTAGAAGTGCAGATCTTTGAATTTGTCGCGACACATGATAGTGTTCTCATTGAATTTGGTAAGCTTGATTCTCATCCTTTCCTCTATATCCCCTGAAGTTATATAGAGAGTCTCAAAATGTTCGCTAATTCTGAGGATTCTTGTATTAGAGCAAGTAGATTCTCTCGCTAAATGTGAGAGTACCAGTATAGACATTTCGATAAGGGGCAATCATGGAGAGAGTGTGTGATGTCAACAATAATGTGGTTATGTACAAATATATGACTTTCTCAGAAGTTAAACAGCACTTGAAGGATGATCTCAGAATAGTTATGTCTCAATTGCCTGGGTCCCCTTAAAGAGTGACTTTTATTTACTGAGAAGCAGAGATTTCCTATTTTGGATGAAGTAGAGCGATTAGGATTGATGAACGTTGCAGATTCATTGTGCATTCTAGATTGCGAAATAAAGAATACATCTAAAAATATAGATCGAAAATCAAATACATGATCTAACAGAATGTAGATGGTTTATCGCTATGAGACTCGAGACGCGGCGTCGCTTTGTTCTCTGAAATTATTTGTCAGATAGACCGTCTTTCAGACCCTACAGCGAGAGAGTGTCATAGTATATGTATGTGGATATCAACTCGTTACAATGTGGTACTGATGAATGAGTAAAATAAGAATAATGAGTGTCTCTTCGCTCAGCAGGGCAAGTCGTGTGCAAATGTATTCTATAGTCATATAATTCTGTCGGTATGCATGGTAATACAGTCAAGTTGTCATTATTTCCAGTGATATTTTGGTCTCCGTTCAGATTGAAGCGAAATGTGCTTTGGTTACTCAAACTGAGTGATAGGGAGCTCGTCGATGGCATATGCCTGTCCTATGAAAATCCGATGAGACGCAGAAACGATGCATAAGAAAGTGATAAGATCTATTGTCCACAAATATTAGAGTACTACGCTCAGCTCAATGCTTTTCGCGCCGCATCAGTCTGAGAGTTAGCTGGAAAGTCCTCTCGTGTTTGAACTGTAGGATGGCTCTAAGGAACTGTCTTGTGCCATTGTAGAATTTTTCTTACATTAACAGTTACCATGCCAGTATGAAGCGACACAAGTGCAACCAATTTAGATATGTTGCTCACTTTATGGTCACTCAGAGGCGCGTCATTAGTCAACTCTACTGATCTTTGTTGGCGCCTGAGAGTTGTGAGATTTTAGGTTGTGACTGTGTATATTGGTAGACCAATAAGTGATTGATCCATGACTTTCATTACTGAGAATCATAGATTAGTAGCACTTCATTGTCGGTTCTAACGCGCTGTTGCAAGTCTTGCATGAAAGTCAACGTTTGTGTACCGTGAAGAGATAAGTAGAGGAGTTCTTATGTGCCGGTAGAGATGAATGCGTAGTGAATGTCTGATAAGAAGCTGTCTGACGTAGATGTGTTTCGAGCAGGTTGAGTCATGTATGACGTAGGGAATGTGCGCTGAAAAGTGTCACCTCGTAAAGTGTCATCCGATTTGGAAACGAGGAAGAGCTTAACCCTCGTACCATTGGACACTTTCTACTACAAGTCCTTGAATCGGGTTAGGGCGCCGCTACACGTGACAGTTGGTCCGCAAAAATCTAGACGCACGTCTTTGCTCTGAAGCATGCTTCAGTATGTTGCAATGCCACTCATGAAGTATACGCGTTTCCACGTTTGTCTACGCATATAGTCCATGAAGAGTACTTCTAGTTGTTTATTAACTGTCGTATTGATCCCTTTGGTTCACTGATTCGAATGATGTATAGAGACTAGTATGATCTTCGGATATGACAAATATATATCGGGATTTTGAAGTTTGTGAGAAGTAAAATCGCGCCTGAATGGTTGTAGATGATAGATGAGGCTATTCAGAGAAGCGTCGTATATATTTAAAGAGAAACTCGAGGATCAAAATGTGCGTATACATGTATGTGCTTGAGAGTCAAAGTTCTAGATGTTGTATAGCTGCTGAATTAGAGGCTATGTGTCCGCAATATATTTTGTGGATGGGGATACGCTCGAACCAGATCACTATAATGGTTCATGTTAGCCATGGTAATTTCTATGCCTATCACTGAACTGGCTTTCGTTCTCGCGCAAAATGACGCACATTGTCGTGCCTCTCTCTAAACATTGGAGTATTCTAGGAGCGAATCGCAGAATATGACTGTTATAGAGAAGGGAGTTGGTGTGTAGACTATGTAAGTAAGCTACCGTGTAAATTTTGCGAGCGAGAAGTCTTGTCAATTTGAAGTGTCAGTAAGTCTTATGTATAATTGGTGTTGACAAACTGTGTGAGATCTCTCATGTGAAGAGCAATAGAAAATGATAGTCATAGCATACCTTTGTCTTTTGTGTGTGGCTAGAATTTTTGTGTGCCGCTTTGAGTTATGACTTATTCGCAAAGACGCTAAGTACGGAGTGCAAGTATAGATATAAAATGTGAGACTCCGATGTCTTGCACTAATCGCTGAACTACTCGTCTACTGAACACTCAAGGCCTTGCTGATATGCATGTCTGTGAGATGTCTGAGTGTACATGTGTTATGATACCTAATAGACCGTAAGTTGAATGTATATAGTGATCAGCATGTCGATTGCTTTTAATATTTTATAGTCCTCTATTCATAAGACTCTTTACCTAAGTGTTGTTAGTGTTCCATATGAGCGCTTGAGAACGCTATCTTTGGTTTGCTCTCGAGATAAGAGATATTTCATAAAAATCAGAGCATTGTTGAAGCACTATGTTTAGGAGAAAGAACATTTGTTTAATAGTGCTTACTCTACAGTAAACCCGTAAGTTACGCAAGAGAGTGATGTTGTGCTATCACTCTATAAGAAGTTGTAGAGAGTAAAGCGCGTTACTCGCTAATCTGCCGTAGCAACGCAGTGGTCTGAGGTTTGTATAAGTGTTTGTCTCTCTCTCGAGCAAACATTTGATTGGTCTCTTCGCACAACTGTTGCCATAAGATGTCACACATATGATACAACACATTAAAGCTTGTGTGAGGAAGTAAAAGTCAATGTAGTTGGCAATGCTGGTAGAGTTCTGAAAATACCCTGTTATACGAGTCCTATGTGATTACCTCGTCTCTAAACATATCACTTTGTGGAAGTGATTCTTACCCTAATCACTTGTTGGTGTCATGTAGACAATGGCTGACTAAAATCACGATCAGACTTTAGATATGTTTCCTAACTCGTATGTAATCACTTTGTGTAGAGATCCATCCCTTAAGGTGTCTCTCGTCTAAAAAACTCCGTAAAGTGCCTATAGATGTAATAAAACCCTGCGTTGATAGAGTCTGTTGTAGAACTACCCTAATTCACACCATCACCTCACACTTGTATAAGATAGTACGCCCAATGTAAAGAGACTCACCTGAGAGTGTTGTGTTGCGCAGAACTTTAAACCTTAGAAGAATAACCTTAAACTAAAACTAAACCTTAAACTTAAATCGCTGTAAAGCCCGTAATGTCTGCAATGGAAAACTAAGGCTTAATCCTAAAACCTATGAATCTTATGTCGTATATGAATCCTATATCTACTTCGCTCCGATAGACTGTCCAATAGGTAGGTGAAACTCACGTATCAGAATGAAGTGCGTCTAATAGAGTCGTAGCAGACATGACTCCTCATGTAATATCGACAATCATTGCCTGAGACATCCCGCCTTCTTAAGAGTTTTGCCATGTTGTTTAGACTCCTCTCTCTTTATGCAACGTCCAAGTTCATACTAAAGTGCATCTCCTCCTCGTGTCGGTGTCATGCACGTCTTGACTATCATGACTTCTCTCTTCGGCCATCATACACTGTAGCTCTCATAATCGCCTTCGCATAAGCACCTTATTCACTCCGCACCTTAGAGCCCATCACAGAGACTAATATAATCACGTCCCTTGGTCTGAATCCCCTGCTTAGTTGCGCTTATCGCTCGGTATGTGCTCCTTTACCATCACTCATCTAGACACCAGCGAGTAGTCTAGACATTGTGGCCTGTTGTGTGCTGGTGAGTTCGCAAAGCACCAGGTATCATTAGTTCATGTACGCCTACGTTATAGTCGACAACGGTCACAGCTCAACTGGGCTTAGCTTAGACAGACGATAGAATGTCACTAGTGACATAGCAAAGAGAAGTTTGTGGCAGCTTGTAGGTCAATCATCTATTTGTCAGCAACGCGTCAAGATATGTGTTAAACGAGATACTGTTACAGCAGATATGTTGCCACTGTTCTAGTTTTGTTCTGAGCTATCACTCATGCTGAACAAAATTTATCATTAAACACAAATGGATTTCTTAAAATCAGACCAAAAAGTATGTCTCGCAGAGCGAGTGTGAAGAGCGTCACATTAAAGAGCTCAGGAATAGAAGCCAAGATTGTAAAGATCAAGATAAAGAAGGACCGCCTTAAAGTGCGATACGTTAGCGCATTGGTGTACGGAACCTAAAATCGCCTCAGGATCGCTTGCTAGACCCGGTTTTCTGTAGCTCATGAGTGTGTAAGCTTTTAAAACAATCACGCGGTGTGTCTATAGAGTGTGAAAGACGTAATAGTGTAATGTTGTGAGAGGTGTTTTTCTGATGTGTATACTAATATTAAGCATATCTGCGTTAGTTGAGAAGCTTGTGGTTAAGTAGCCTTGGAGTCATCTTCCTCTGTCAATCTCCTCCATGGTGATGTTTTTTTTTTTCTTTTGTAATCTATAGCAATTATTACATAAACAGACCTGATGTGCAAAGTATAGTCTTCTAGTAATCAGAATTAGAATAGATGTGCATTGGCTCATTTTCTGCAGATGAGCAGACATTGTGATAGATTTAGGGAGATCCACTTGTATCTGATAGATTATCTATGCTCACAGTTGTCTTTGAGGTCTTTTATCTTTTGGGGCATGGTGAGAGACTACTGTAGATTTTCATAAGCTACTTCTCTTCTTCTATGGAATCCCCACTCGGTATTTTGATATCAAAAAGCGAGTAAATGGGATCTTCGTACTTTATCAACATTTCATCTAGAACTCTGAATCGTTTACTTAATATAAGAAGAAGACCAAGATTAATACTTATGCTATAACAGTTGTGTAGAATTTGAGTTTTGTATTCTGTTTATCGTGGTGTATTAGTAGAACACATCGAAACACGGTTTTGTAAGAGATTATTTTGAATTCAATTCAGAATACATGTGTAGAGAGAGGAACATATTACTTTCCCTTCTTAATCTGAAATATGAGAGATCTTTGACTTAGCTCAAAGTTCAAGAAAAAAAGAGTTGGCTGATCATAGCAATGGGAGTGATCTAAAGTTGATCAATGGGAATATATTTGAAACACAGATTGTCAGAACCATCTGCTATATGACAGTTGAGTTTTCAGTAGTTTTACACGTCTTCTTAGAATTGTTTTTCAGCCAAAATCTAGGAAGAATCTAGAGTGCTGTTAACAGTGTGTTCAGATTGACTTGAAGTTTCTTGTATAGTATTTTTCTTAATTAGTTAGTCTAACGGTAACAGTAGTATATTGAATTGATAGTGTTCTTCTAAGAAAGATTAGCATTTGGAGCTTCATCTCTTAGAATTTAGAGCGGTACTATTGATAAAATTGAATAGGCTGAGTAGTTTGATGAGGCTTCACTGCAAATCCTGAGTAATGTTAGGCAAATATAGAGGTCAATAATCTGACTACTAATCACAAATGCCGGGAAATTAGATAAGACAATTGAGAAACTGCATTCAGCAAATTGGTTCGTTTGCTTGAATTCCGAGAAGTCAGTTTCCAAAGTTTTTAGTCTCTTGTCAAACCCGAATAAGGAACTAAAGTTAAGAAGATCTTGTAGAGGAGGTAACTTGAGAAAATAGTTAGATCTTTGGAATTTGTAGAGACTGGTGTTCGTTTGTCAGATGTGTAATACAGAAGGAACATGGTGTGTGGTGTATGAGGAAGTGGGTAAATAGTGTTTGCAGAAACGAAAGAGTGGCACTCAACAAGAAGGTAGTAAACGCAAAACATCTACCAAAGAATGTTGAAAAAACATCTAATATCAATTAAAAAAAAACTAAACCCCAAAATACAAAAAAAAATTAAATAAAAATAACAAATTAAATTCAAATTTCAAAATTTAAATTTCTATATTATATGTTAAATTAAAATATATAAAAATTTAAAAAAAAAAATTAGGTTAACCAATTTAAAACCCTAAAAATGATCCATTTTGATTTTCTAGGCTAACGATCCTTTGTTCTAAACTTTTCTTAACGTTATAACTTCTTATTTTAGTTATATCTAATTAGCTATAACTGCAAATATTATTTAGAACCCTAAAATAAGCTTACATGCATTTTGGGACTTAGATTGCAAATGTGTTCATGCATAGGGGTATATATTGTAACTTTCTAAAATTTTATAATAAAGGGGCTGAAAATGTCATTATTCTAAAGTTATAACTATAAGGACCTATTTTGACAAGTTTTAAAGTTAACGGTTTAAATTATATATACTTTTTATTTAAAGATAAACTTTAAAAGTTTATACTAACTGTACTAGATAGTGTATAGAGTGATAGTGATGCTTATTTTTGTAGGACGCGAATTCACTTATAATAAATAAATGTGTATCTGGACCAAGGTGAACATGTTAGAAAATCCGACAGCCAGGTGACACAGAAGAGAAGAATTTATATGATGTTTTTTGTTATATGTGATACCATTTGTCTATGAAAAAGTGTAATATGTGATAGTCTAATACCTTAGAGAATTTGATGTTATGTAGTAATAAATGCTCCGTGAACAGCCAGTGTATGAGTTTAGTGTGTGTACTTTATCTGCTGAATCGCTAGGCGCGGCGCATTATGTGAGAGAATATCATATTGACTCGATCTATAAGTTTAACAGTTAAACTTGTATCAGCTCGACGAAGCTTTTAAGAAACTTAAAAAGCTGTTGTCTTATGATCTCTCGCGGATCACAGAGTACTAGTATGCACGGTTTATATGTGATGTCCGCACGTGCACATTCGCAATTGGTCTTGAGGTGTATCTAACACGTGTGTTTGACCGAGTGTTGTGCTTAGGTAAGTGAGTACGATTTTAGTTAAGTGCTGTCTTGTCTGCGTTTCGCCTTCAGAATATGCGTTTTGACGCTAGAAATGTTGACGATCCTGCAGATATATGTTATTGAATGTTGGCTCAGTCATCTAACCCTGTCAGAGATACCTACATGTATTTACCATAATTGTCAGATATATGTCAAGTAATATGAGGGGTACATCTCATGTGTGTCATATATGCTAGCGCGTTTCGATATTACTCATTATAACCATCACACTCGACTGTCAAGACTTGTACGCAGTGTATTTAGGTTTTCTCGGTTGAGTAGGGAGGATCGACAGCCGCGGTTACTTTATTTTAATTTACTTTTGCATCAATCAGGTTTACCCTGTTAAGGTGGAGTTCATGCCTCGCATTTTATTCTTCTAATGTTTTCATAAACCCGCGAGGATATACATGCTATAAACTGAATACAATTATTTTTCAACCTTGTATGCTATGCCTGATATCTTATTTGCCTAAAGAACTTACTTTTGCCATAAGACCCCATATCCATGAACCTTTAATTACTTTTCGGAGTAAGCCGTGATTGTGTGATATGATCTATTTGGGACTGAGCTTCCCCGTTGGTGTACCTATACTTTCTGTTAACTAAACATACTTCATTTGAAACATTATGTGGGTGTTTGGCAAAGGCACCCATTAGGGAAACTTATTGTGATTATTGATTATCTCAAGGTCTCGGTGCATGAGCTTAGGGTAATAATATTGTTTTCCGTAATAATTATACTCATTGCAATTATTACACTTATGAGTGTATAACAACGTAAACCACTAATAATCTTGTATTCAAACTGTTTAACATAAACCTATGAATTTCACTCAACCTTTGTGTTGACCTTTTTAGCATGTTTATCTCAGGTAATTGAGCAACTTATGGCACGGAGTGGCACGGACTTGAAGATGGCTAAACTGTTATCATTCAAACTTTATGTTTTCATGTAGATTTTAGGACCTCTCTGTTTGTAAAAACTCTGATAAAATAATGAATGATAACTTATCTTTTAAAAACGTCTCTTTTGAGTCGTTTTCTATGATTATGACTGTTGTACTATGAAATAATACCCCAGATTAGCTTCCACTGATATATGTCAAAATTGGGGGTGTTATAGATAATAAGCAGTTTAATAAGCAGAATTAAGCAGTTTATTAGCAACTTCATGACTCATCCGGGGCATCGCCCGGGTTTGAATTCTAGTAATACAACTTTATAAAACCAAATAGGCAAAACTTCCATACATCCTTCATACTTATTCACAGACACAAACTGAACATTATTAACACTAAACAACCATTACAGCTGACATGCCTGGCAGCACTAACTATTGCCTGGCAGTACTAAATGAGTTCAGCAGTACACACATATAAACCAAACAGGATGTAAAAAATTAATAGATAAAATGAAATCATTCACAAGAGTATTTGCATGACAACTTGAGCATGACATGGTTCACTTGGATTTTCGTATCACAACACCTCCACAGTCCTTTCGATAGTAGTCATCTCGTGATTCATTAGCCAAGTCACGTCGATCTACAAGAGGCAATACGTTATCATTGCGATGGTGAATGACGGTACTAAATTCCTCATCGACTTCGTCATACGTATCTTTGTAATTCTTGGGAGGTGTCTTAAAGACAATAGACAATTTTTTATCTACCGGGTCTTTCACATAAAACACTTGTAGTGCTTGTGAGGCTAATACGAACGGATCAACCTTGTGGCCTAAATTATTCAGGTCGACCAATGTATACCCAAGTTTATCGCGTTTCACACCACCAGATTTGTGATTAACCCAATCACATTTGAAAAGAGGAATTTGCCTGAAACGGTAATCTAGTACCCATATCTCTTGTAAAACACCATAATAGTATGCTTGTCTTGTGGTTGCAACTTCTTTAGATATGTGCAGATCGATTGCCTCAACACTAACCCCACTGTTCTGGTAAACTTTGCCATCATGACATTTCGTACGAAAGGTATACCCATTGATGTTATATGCATCGTATTTCACTACGGTGGCGCGTGGTCCATATGATATCCACCTTACAGTTTCTGATACACTTTCTTTGTCGATCGCTAACTCTCTCTCCACCTGAATTTCATTACACGTATATATTAGCTTCAAATTTAAGGAACAACAAACAAACAATTATAAATAACATACGATTAATTACCTCTTCGCGTAACCACTTAGCAAAAGATTTACTGTGCTCATTCTCCAGAAATGCTATTCGTTTACCCGGGTTTTCTGTTTTCAAAACTTGCTTGTGTCGCCTGAAACAATGTCTTTGATTATTATATTTGATAGAACATTTTAAGTAACGAAATAGACATGTGTTAGTAATACTTACTCGATATACGGTACAATTTCATCTGTATTCTGTATTACATACAAATGTGCTTTCTGAAAGAGTTCCGCAGAAACTTCACTTGATTTGCCGGCCGACAATGGCTTTCCTTCCTCATTTTCATAAGTTTCATGTTTATCAGGTGGGATACCAATAGTTTCCATGGATTTATGATATTCGCTAAAAAACTCTATTGTTTCTTTCGCAATAGTCTCCTCAGCAATGCATCCCTCTGGTTTATTTCTGTTTCGCACGTGTCCTTTAATAACCTTTATACATCTTTCGAAGGGATACATCCACCGAGAGCATACGGGACCACATAATTTTACCTCCCTAGTTAGGTGCACAGTCAAATGTATCATAATATCAAAAAATGACGGAGGAAAGAACTTCTCGAGTAGGCACAGTGTCACTACCAGTTCTGCTTGCATCTTATCTAGTTCTTGCAATATGATTTCTTTGCTACATATCGATTTAAAGAAAAAGCAAAACCTGATAATAACATATCGTGTGGGTAGGTGCATGATTGAACTTATTGCAATGGGTAAAAACTCTTGCATTAGCATGTGCTAGTCAGGCGATTTAAGGCCAATGAGCTTCCTATCCTTTAGGTTGACCAAACTAGAGAAATTTGAACAATAGCCTTCTGGTACCTTGATGTTGTGTAACGTTTCACAAAAGATGTCTTTTTCAGCATTCGTTAATGTGTAACCTGCTAGAGGTAGTGTTGTTTTGTCTTCATCTTGCATAGCAAACAACTCTGGTTTTACCCCTAACTCAGCCAGATCCAATCGAGCATTCAATCTATCTTTTGTCTTTCCCGGAACATGTAGTATAGTTTCGACTATACTCTCAGCAACATTCTTTTCTACATGCATAAAATTAATACAATGTGGAACAGGATTATGCCTCCAATACTTAAGTTTTCTACATGCATAAAATCAAATGTTGAATTTCTTCCAATACACATCGTTTTGTCCGTTTACTTGGCTTAAACTACCCTTTTCTTATGTTGTGTTTCTTTTCTGCTTTTGAATCTTACCACCTCTGCCTCTCGTATCTTCTTGGTTTTCTGATGCATTATTGTTTTTTCGTTTTATTTTTCCCTAATTATTTTCAATATGTTTTACCTCGTTGTATATTTGTTCCCCGGTCATTGGAATTGGAGCCTGGAGAAATTATTGTTGTCAATTAAATGCCTTCTTTTGCATTCTGAACGGATGGTTATATGGTAGATATCGTCTGTGACCAACATAACTTTGCTTGGATGAGGCAAAAAGTCTAACACAGTTTGTATCTTTCCCACATACTACACAACCTTTGAATCCACTGTACGGGCAACCACATAATGTACCAAGTGCAGGGTAATCATTTATTGTCCATAACACAACATCACATAGATTAAAGTTATCTTTTGTGGAAGCATCATACGTATCAACACCTATCTCGAATAAGGTATGTAGATCATCAACCAACGGTTCTAAAAAACATCAATATCATTTCCTGGGTATCCCGATATTAATATCAAAAGGTTGATAAACTTTCTTTTCATACACAACCATGCAGGAAGGTTGTATATGATAGTTAAAACTGGCCATGCACTGTGATGCCTGTTTCCCGTGTTGACGTCAACCCCATCAGCCGATATTCCTAGCCGTAGATTTCTAGTATCTTCAGCGATTTCAGGGAATTTCTCATCTATTGTACGCCATGCTTGTGAATCTACGGGGTGACGTAACACACCATCTGTTATCCTCCGTGTCGCGTGCCATCTTAAATCTTCTAAAATACTTTCTATCTTAAATAGTCGTTACAGTCTTGGAAGGATTTGGAAAGATACCAACTTACCTTTGCTGGAATATTTTCGTACACTTGCTTTGTCCTTACTTTATTCACACCTTCCATCTTGATGTCCACAAAGTTCGGAACAACGCAGTCAGATCCTTGTTTTCTTTCATCAAAGAAGGCAGTTGTGATACATACATGTATCTTTTGTAATCCTGATCCCATCAGAATCCTCCATAACTTTTTTGGCTTGATTAGTTTTTCCAACCATTTATCGTTTACCAGCAGTAGCATCATTTTTTATCAAGCCAGTAATTCCAGTGAAGAACTTTCAGAAGCTCTGTATTTACACCTTACAAGTTGAGTAGTTTAACTATTGCGGACAACTTTGTGAAGTTCAGACAATCCTTCATAAAGAGGCTTCCTACACCCATCGACTAATTAAATAGTTCTTGAAACTAGACAAAAGGTCAACCACAAACTCAAATTATCTTTTGTAGCATAACCATTTCTACTGTTCTGGCTATCTGTGGAAATAAGCAAAATCCATGTCATCACAAACATCTGTTGTAGCCATTAAATAGGTTTTTGGGCACTTATTGAAGGCTCATCCTCTCTCTATGTTTAGTCCACTTTGTGTAAGCTTATATCAATCCCATGTCTGTATAAATGGTACTGACTCAAAATGCACTTCCTACACTTTTCCCCTGATGTGGTTTAAACCTTTGGTACAAAAAAAACGGACATGGAAATGTAAATATGTTTTTTATTAAACTCGTGCGGATGTTCCCTTCCCCCGTCTCTGTCGAAGTTTTGTGTACTACATAATCAGTAAACGCTGCTACTCCATCAACATAAGATTTGCTGATCCTATAGTTTCCATCCAAACTTGTCCATGTTTATAAATGTGTCCCTGCAGGGTCCCCCATCGTATTTTAAAAGGTCCGGTGAAACAAAAACCAATAAAACTAACCAATATAACAACATATTCTGGTAACTGACATTTATCTTTTCAATTAAGATAGTTGTTTGAGGCCAATTTTATAGCTTTTCAACCACCCATTCTCCTTGAACTATCAACCCATACCAGGAACCCTAATTCATTTAGTCCCAATTTGGTTCCAGTTCATGTGGTAATAGGCCTTAACAGGGGCTACTTATATATTTAAAACACTTAACCAGCTAATTTTACCAAGAATATGACAAATTTACAAGAAGAAATCTCAAAACAAATGTTCAATTACAGCATAATCAAGACATTTTCAATTACAGAATCATAAACACAGTTTTTTAGAACGATGTGTACAAAAGGAACATAATACTTACTAGTGGTGACGGGAGTGGTGGGTCTATGACGGGAGAGTGACAGCGATCGACGAGAGAGTGACGTGATGAGAGCTGTGGTGGTGACAGGATTTGTGGTGAGATGAGAGGGAGTTTTCGGGTGACAGGAGGAGTTATTTCTGGGGAAAATGATTCATGAAATTTTTTGAGGGAATACATTACAGCACGATTTCTACGAAATTTTTTGATGAAAATATCAGGGAAAATACCTTTAGGGCCACGATAATATAGAAATCGGTTGCCAAAAATCGGTGAATTGATAGATGGGCGGAGGGACCTCGCTTCCCCCCCCCCCTCGGTATCTTTGTAATCATTCTAGGCGGATTAATTGGAAAATACTTTTATCCACGTAACAGTTGGAATAAAAGTTTTTTTTAATTGTTTAACCACAAAATTTAGCGTATAGTAGCAAAGGTTGAAAAAATAGCGAATATCGATAGCTCGGGGCGAGCGACCTGCCACACCCTGTAGCTTGTAAACGTTCCTATTAGCGGGATAAATCGTGATATTATCGTTGAAACCTCCCTGTTACGACACATCCATGACTAGTGACAATGGTTAATTAACATGGTTGTAGTGGCTTATATTATAATGGAACCCATGCATGACCGGTGATTATGGCTAATTCATATGGGTCGATCATGGGTCATGTGCATTAAGATATCATTGGTCACATTCAGTATTTGACAGTCATATACATTAGGTTGTAGTTGCTTAAGTGTCCATGTTACGACACACCAAACAATCCATGACTGGGTGACAATGGGTAATGTAACAGGGTCATGCATTGGGATTGTAGTGGGCTTATATTATAAAATGGAACCATGCATGATCGGTAATTATGCTAATTCATAATGGGTCATTGGTCATGTGCATTAGGATTATCACTAAGTATATTCATTTAATGGGTATTTGACATCATATGGGTCATATGCATTGGGTTGTAGTTGCTTAGAGTGTCATGTTACGACACATCCATGACTGGTGACAATAGGTAATTAACATGGTCATGGGTCATGTGATTGGTTGTAGTGTTATATTGGGTAATGGAAAACCCAAGCACGACCGTGATTATGGCTATTATTCAATGGTTCGATCATAGTGTCATGTGCATTAGGATATCACTGGTCACATTCATTATATGGGTATTGTGACATCATATGGTCATATGCAATTGGGGGGTTGTTAGTTAATGCCTTAGAAGTGCCATGTTACGGTCCCGCCACATCCCTCCATACTGGTTGACAATGGTAATTAACATGGGTTATGGGTCATGTGCATTGGGGTTTTATATGGCTTATATTGTTTATGGAAACCCTAATGCATGACCCTGACCGGTAAGGAGTATCTGGGCTATTTATTCATAGGGGACGGTATAAGGGTCACCCCCGTCGATCATGGGTTCATGTGCATTAGATATCATTGGTCCCTATCATTTAATAGGTAATTCGACAACAATGGGTCCCTATGCAGGGTTGTATTTGCTTAGAGTGTCATTACGACACATCATGACTGGTGACAATTGGTAATTAACATGGGTCATGGGTCATGTGCATTGGGTTGTAGTGGCTTATATTTTAATGGAACCCATGCATGACCAGTGATTATGGCTAATTCATATGGTTTCATGGGTTCATGGTTACATTGGATATAACTGTTCACAAAATTCATTAATGGGACTTTGACATCATATGGGTCTATACATTAGGTTGTAGTGCTTAGAGTGTCATGTTACGACACATCCATATGACTTGTGACAATGGGTATAAACATAGGGTCATGTGCATTGGTGAAGGGCTTATATTGTAATGAAACCCCATCATGAGCCGAGTTGATTAGGCTAATTCATAGGGTCCATGGGTCCATGTGCATTAGGATATCACTAGTCTCCAACAATCATTAATGGGTATTTGACATCACTATGGGCCTATAGGGTGTTCACTGGCGGATTCTGTTCGGTATGTTGGGTAACAATTTCTAAATTTTCTAATTTTTAATTTAAAATTTAATTTTTTTATATTTGTTTAGATAGATGTTTAGTAGATTAATTGGTATATATGACTATATGGATGAGTATAACATGTAAATTACACTTTTTAATTATTGTTAATTGTCATAAAATTTTATGTTTTTAAAATAATTAAACTTGTAATAAACATATAGTCACAGACACATCCCTTTTTTATTGATAAAAGTTACATCTTTAATTGAGCGCACAAATTTTAAATAATTAATGTCAAATTATCAATACTTCAAAATTTTAACGTTTTTAAAATTTAAAATTTGGAGCCAAATTGCAGCCAAAAATTTTAAAATCACATATGAATATGGATGGTTTATTTTCCTAATTTCAGCAAAAACACTTTTTCATCTCTCCAAAAAAAGGCTAGCAACAAAATAGAAACAATACATCCTCTTTTATCACCATTAATTACCACTTTTATTTATTCTTCTTTTACCACATTGCGGCTGAAGAATCATGGAAACTGAAGCCATTGATAATCAGGCCAATTTGTGTTAATTATGATAATGAAAATGAAAAGAAAATGACGATTTTAGGATATCAATCAAGAGTATATTGAGGATGCGCATAAGAGGATGATGAAAACTACCATTCAAATGTTATGCTAAGAGGGGGTCAAATAACCATGTTTAGCAAGTTTCGCAGAATATGGATAACCCGGTGGATAAAGCTCGTGTAACATCGATGCATTGAAAAGATATCAGGAAAACAGAGAGCAATTGTTTTTTTGATTTTTTAGGAGACATGGTTAGTGAGCATATAGGTTTTGCAGATTCTAATCTTGGAAGAAGGTGGGTTCCAAAGCAAGAAATAAACTATCAGATGAAATAACGGTACAATATACTATTTTAACGCAGTACTACATAAGTTTTAATCTCTGCATTTACATATATGCAACTAATTAATCACTTAACATTGTGTTAATCTTAGTCAGCGATACTTAGATGTGACTTGACGGTCAGAAAGCTAATAATGAATCATTTTGGTCAACTTCTAAGGAATTTTAGAAGGAAACTGAGACAAACATACATATTGCACAACCAAGATACACCTTCAAAGCTAAATGAAGTCCCGGCGAAGTATACTACAATTTTAAAAGCCGAAGATTGGGTCAATTTTGTAAACTACAAACGGCACCTCGGAATACAAGGTTTTAATATCATTTTTTATTAAGTCCATATATCTTTCATAACTTTGTGTTGTTCATATATATTTAGTTTTATACTAAAAGTATTACTACATCTAACGCCTTTATGATTTTGAGTTGCAAGGTGAAATCTTTAAAGCTTAAATGGCGCGTTCCAAGTGTGTTTTTTCTGTTACAATGGAACATAGGTGGATACCACATGTGAAAGGGAAAATGGTAAATTACACATTTTTGGCACATCTTGCATTTCATAGCACATCATTCGTTTATATCGGTTTTAACTTACATGTAGTTTGATGTTTATAAAGAATTGAAAAAAAAGAAATTGAACAAGAAAAAGAAACCCACGCTGTGGTACCCAGTGGTTGAAAGGAAGGGTAAACAAAGACGGAGAATATCAAGATGATGAGATTAGATCAGTGGGAGATAAACTTGTAAGTTTGACTGCAATTTTTTTATTATGTTCATTTTCGTATAATAACCTATTTCCCATATTGTGTGTGCAGAAAGAAACTAAGGACAAGAATCAAAGAAGAACCTTGGGCCCGCCAAGGTAGATCAAGGCACTGATCCGATGACAACTTGTATTTAGGTATGAAAAGGGAGGTTATGCAAGAGGATGGGGAAGTGGAGTGACATACAAAGGTAATTTGAATCTTCCTACGAAGCAAACAAGTAGCTTTATGAAAGAATTTTTGTTACTAGAATGTCAAACTTGATGCTAGCGAGACGTGATCGTGAAGAGAAAAGAACAATTAAATCAAGAGTATATCCAGCAAGATGTCATAGACAAAGGGAATGGTGACTAAACTGAAAAATTAGTTGGCTGCACAAGGGGGGCAGTTGCAGTCAACACCAACTCAATTAACACCACTAGATTTAAGACTTTTTTATATTGTTAACAATTTCATTTTCTAATTAACTTAATTAACGCTTACAGCACTGATCTTATACATAGCAGGTAATCTACCAAATACCCTAGGACCAATCCTGTTAATACACCAAGGAGACGTTAATTGGCTTACAATAAGTTTCCATCCAATTCTAAATCTTTTCCTAATAGAATTCATGCATAGCAAGAAGCATAATGAACACAAAAGAACTAGCTTATATCTAATAGTCCCTTATTAACCAGAGATACATAAATATACTAACATTTGCAACTAACAATATTAGTACTAACAATTGTACAGCAGTACACTAATGACTTGGTAATTTTCTTCATCAGTCTTCAACCAACATTCCCAGGGAGTCTTAACCATAACAGCAGCAGTAATCAGCAATCAACATACTAAGAATCCTTTTTAATCCCAAACAACATTTCTAATTTATATTGCAGGTGGTCTCCGGTTGAAATATTCATCAATAAATAGCAGTGCTGATTGAAGGAGGGCGACAACTGTTGTTTGGATTGATCAGAAAGATTGCGAGCAATCGGAAGGAAATGAAAAAAGGGTAATGTTATTAAAAAACACGCCCCCTGGATTTTTTGAATTCTACATACATGTCTTATATATTTACCGTGTTTTATATGCATACAGGAAACTATTAAATCTGTGGGAGCTAAGAAAACGACTAGATCAATCCGAACGGATTCTTCAGTCAAGATTCCCATCCAAAGAAAATGGTTCGGTACTACCACCAGATGTAATTTTCAAAGTTCATATATTCTTTTGTTTAATTAATTTCTGATACATACATGCAACAAATCATTTTTTAGGCAATAAAGTGCAGACTGTGGCACTTAAAGAAAACAACTATTATTGTTGAGGGTACCGTATACAAGAGTGATGGGAAAATAATGCTTCATAACAAAGCACTCCCAAAGGATTGCTACAAAGTGTCAATTGATAAATCTCTAGTGGATGCAGCATTTATACCGGATGTAGGAAGTAACGGTTGCACAACAGTTTTGGATGCAGTAGGTGGTTTTGTTGCATGGCCAAAGAATCAAGTTGTTTTTGATCCAAAGGTACATACATGTGTTTTATGAACCTACATATATATAATTCTTCATATTTAATTTAGTGTTTGATACACGCGGCTTTTGTTTCCTACATGCAACACCACCAAGTACCATACAAATGATTGATGAGAACAAAACTACAACACTGCACCTAAAGTACAAAACGAAGCTTAAAAACTTTACGTCTTGTGATGCCATGCAAAAGGAAGCGAAGACGAAAAGATCAGAAGGCCTTAGTTTTATTGAGAAGTCTAGTATAATACACATTACAATTTATATATTGGATCAGTTATATACATTCCAGTTTATTGTTATCTGAATTTATTTTGATAGTATTATTTGGATTTTGTTTTTGATAATATTGATTTCTTAAATGTGACTAAAAGATGCATATATCCACACTTGTTAACACTTTTTTGGTCCATTGTTTCGTTAATTTCTTTTGGACTAAATATTACAAAGGCCACACAAAATAAAATTCATGTGGCCATTGGATGGATTAATATCACACAAAATAACACATTTCTTCACTTTAAAACACCACATGTCACACTTATTAACACTTTTGGATCACTTATGCTTAATTGTATGTGACTAATATACCCACAACAAACATGCTTTTGTGTGACTAAATTTACAAAAGCCACAAAAACATAAATTTATGTGGCCATTGGATGATCAATAGTCACACAAAATACACATTTATTCACCTTAAACAGCATATGGTCACACTTATTAACACTTTTGGTCACTTTATGCTTAATTGTATGTGACTAACTACACCCAAAAAACATGCTTTGTGTGACTAAATATTACAAAAGGCCACACAAATATAAAATTCATGTGGCCATTGGATGATCACTAGTCACACAAAATACACATTTCTTCACTTTAAACACCATATGGTCACACATATTAACACTTTTGGCTACTTTAGGCTTAATTTATGTGGACTAAATACCCAAAACAAACATCTTTGTATGACTAAAAAATTACAAAAGCCACACTAACATACAATTCAATGACCAATGAATGATCAATAAGTCACAACAAAAACACATTTCTTTCAATTTAAACACATATGTCACACTATTAAACACTTTTGGCCACTTTATGCTTAATTGAAGTGATTAAATAACTAAAAAAACACTTTTGTGTGACTAAGTATACAATGGCCACACAAACATAAAATTCATGTGGCCATTGGATGAACATTAGTCACACATAGACATATTTTCTTCTATTTAAACACCATATGGTCACACTTATTAACACTTTTGATCACTTTATGCTTAGTTTTGATGTGAACTAAATTACCCCCCCCCCAATAAAAAAAAAAAAAAAAAAACATACGTTGTGGCTAAGTATTATAACAAAAGGTCACACAAACTTAAAATTCATGTGGCCATTGGATGATTAATAGTCACACAAAATATATATTTCTTCACTTTAAACACCATATGGTCACACTTTTGGTCACTTTATGCCTAGTTGTATGTGACTAAATACCCAAAACCAGTGTGGCTAAAATATTACAAAAGGTCCACATTAAACATAAAATTTATGTGGCCATTGGATGAACAATAAGTCACATAAAATACACTTTCTTCACTTAAACACCATATGGTCACAAATATTAACGACTTTTGGCCACTTTAAGTTTAATGTATGTACTAAATAACCAAAAAAAAAAAAAAAAAACATGCGTTGGTTGTTGTACATTGTTTTACGACACTAAATTGTACCCTATTTAATCACACAAAAAAAACGTAATACGACACTAAAGCTTTCGGGAGAATGTTGATACACACTCCATGCGTGACCGAAGTTGACCTACGGCCGCATGATCCTTTTGTCACACACGAAACTTTTCCGCGCGGGTGGGTGACTATGTGTATATAAGTCACAAATCACATTTTGTGTGACCAATACCACATTTTACTAGAGTGTAGCTATCACCGGTAACGATGTTATAACAATGTCGGAACACGATTGGTTGGTCTCAGGGCCAACAACACATACACCTGAACTCTTACTGTGCCTTGAATAAAGTGGCATACATACAAGTCACGTCGCAGTTTTCTTGAACTTAGAGTAATTGTAATCTTTGTTTATTAATACACACATGAATATTTACTGTGCCTTGAATAAAGTGGCAATACATACTTGAAACATTTTGGTGATATATATATATATATATATATATCATGCACGCTTTGAACAATTGCGGTTCAACTTTCATACGTACATTTTCGTGACTATTATAAGGTCTGAAATAGTCATACACACTTTGGAAACCTTTGGTTTAACATTTATTTAAATCAAATACCATGAACTCACGCAACGTTATGTTGACGCCTTTTTAAAGCAATGTTTTTCTCAGGTGAATTAGATGCTTGGCTTACTTGATGTGCACTGGAGTCTTAATTTGACAAGATTTCCTTTATGGATTTCTACTTACATACAAATGATCAAATCTCGTTGTGTTGTTTTCAAGCTTTGATTGTATGCAATATGGGACAAATGTTAAAATCCATTCAAGAAAATCAACGAGATTACTTTTCAAACGACACATTTAGAGGTCGTTCTCTTGTATCTTGTGCTGTTGTATTATGAAGTAATGCCCCCGGACATATTTCCGCTGTGACACATTTTTGGGGGTGTTACACCTTCGCTATCAATCACGTGACCGAGAAAATGTACCTTCGACAGCCAAAACTCACACTTTGAAAACTTGGCGTATAACTCCTTCTTCTTAAGTAACCTCATAATTAACTTAAGGTGTCCTTCATGCCCCTTTCTGCTCTTGGAGTAAATCAAAATGTCGTCGATGATCACAATCACGAATCTATCTAGATACAGTTTGCACACCCGATTCATTAAATCCATGAATACTGCCGGTGCATTAGTCAACCTAAACGGCATTACTTGGAACTCGTAGTGACCATAGCGAGTCCTAAATGCGATCTTGGAAATGTCTTCCTCTCGAACTCTGAGTTAGTGATAACCAAATCTCAGGTCGATCTTAGAGTAGACTTTTGACCCTTGTAGTTGATCAAGCAAGTCTTTGATTCTCAGAAGTGGGTATCGGTTCTTCACAGCAAGTCTGTTTAGTTCACGGTAGTCGATACACATCCGAAAAGATCCATCTTTCTTTTTGACAAACAAAACCGGAGCTCCCCAGGGTGAGGAACTAGGTTTTATAAATTCTCTGTCAGAAAGTTCTTGCAACTGAGTGGATAACTCTTGCAGTTCGGCTGGTGCTAATCGATACGGGGGACTCGTGCTACAGGGCAAGAACAGGACTAAGGCGATTTGAAATTCAAAACCTTGTCGAGCAAGCGGTAGCCCAGAGCAAGTCTCTGAAAGACATTTGGGAAATTCCCCGTATGATCGGCACGTCCCTCATTGCTTCTTCTCCTCCGACTTGTCCTCAGTCTTCTTAGACGTAACTTGGGCTAGATATACTTAACACTCGTTCTCAATATACTTTTGGGTTTTCGTACACGATATGATATTCAGCTTCGACTTACTACAATAACAGTTGGCATGCGAGCATAATGCGCACCATTTCGTGATTTGTAATGGTAAGGAAGGCGTAGCTCCTATTGGTATGGATCAGGTTTGGTGAACGTATTCTTGAGGGTCCGGAGATGAATTGAGGTGACTAATGAAAAAAGGGTTCTCCGTCCACCAGGGAACAGCTTAAGGAAGCTCAGAACTCCGTCAGAAGACGTTACGCTGAACAGGCATCCGCAAGCATTAGAGTTCAGCCGGGTGAGCATGTTTCTGAAAGTATCACCTAATGTGGAGTCAGGCGTTTTGGTATTAAGGGCCAAGCTTAGTCCTCGTTTCATATGACCATTTGAAATTTTGATCGCGTTGTGAGTGTTTCCTAGTCGTTTTGGCGTTACCTTACCTCAGCTAATCTCGTTTCACAATGTGTTTTCACGATCATACTCAGAAGGTTACAGTACCATCCTCTTCACTTTTCTCTATCCATCTCGATCAATCCGTAGATTTACTTACAACGGAAGGAGCCTGCGTCTATTCTAGACCACAAGAAGAGTCATGAGGAACAAGACATTTCCTTGTCAAATTCTTTGGGAGGATTCATCCCGAGCGAAGTCCACTTGGGAGACCGAAGAGTCTATAACTACTTCTATCCTCAATTTTCCTTCCCTGATCTGGTATGTCCCCTTTCAGTCTGTATCATGTAGGACGAATTTATTCTTTAAGAGGGGAAGAAGTGTAAAACCCTAAAATTCAGAACAAAGTGCAAAATTACCAAAAGCGCCCCTAATGTCAGAAAATTAATAAAAGCATGAATAAAAATTCAATCAAGTTTATTATTATAAATACATCTGTGACAAGCATAAATATAATAAGATTAAAATATCCTTATATTATGCTAGAAAAATAATTCATGCGTATAAATAATGTATTTTGCCGAAATAATTATAAGTGAATTACTTATATTATACAATTAAATATAAAATATAATAGGGAAATTATGAAATATTTTTAGGCAAAAAAAAAATCTGATTTTATACTTTGAAAATACCCAAAATCTCGGCATTTTAGTTTGTATATCTTTTTATATACAATTTTCATTTGTAAATATCTTAAAAACCATTTCCAAAAACCCTAAACAATTAAAGTGGCGGCACCATTATTTTTTCAAGGCAAGAAACGAATTTTATAGGGTTCTTGGGAGTACAAGGGAGCTAAGAAAATTATTGGTTCATTGGTTTGAAGCTTGATTCGATTTATGGTGTTCTTTTGAATTCGAAATACCTAGCCGAACTCAATAATTCATAAAATCATCCATAATTATTCAAGGTATTTTTATAACTCATTTTACATTATATACATCTGATATGTTCATGGAAAAAATTACCTGCACGTTATTTGATTTAATAAGCTTAAAAAACATGATCTAAATAAAAACCCTAAATAATTGCAAGATTGTATTTCGCTCTTAATAAATTTATACTTTCGATTTTATAATTTGTTTTTTTTTTTTAGGACTTGTTATATATCATGTATGAACCAGATAAATCGTTAGAAAAAATTGTATATAAGATTTAGATATTATTGTGGAATTTCTAATTCTTTGGCCGAGATTTGAATTATGAAGAAATGAGAAATAAATTGAAACGATTAGGTTAGGGTTTTTTATATGTTCCCAGGTCCAATTAACATGCTAAAGTATGTATAAAAATTATGTAATTAATGGGGAATAATTCTTATTAGGGTTTGTGCATTTATTGGTTAACCGATTGTGTTTAAAAGTTATAAGGGGGTGTTTGTAATTTCTGAAACTAAATTTGGGGCTGATTATGGCATGTTTAATATAATGTATAGATTTCTGTGAAAAATAAGTAAAGGGTATATATTGTCATTTGATAATTGTTATGGGTTAAACAATTAATTAATTAATATATATATACATTCCGTATTTGGTCTTTAAAACTGAGGGACTAAAAGTGTAAATTATCGAAAAGTAACAAGTATATCAGGAATTAAAGTATTAAGTATGAAATACCATACTTGATAAATAAGGCTTGTTTTGCAAAAAGGGATAAGTTAAAGATCAGTTTAATTAAAGTAATAACTATAAGGACAAATTACGTAAATTAATAAGATCAAGGATTTGGATTGTAAATACAAAAAAAGAAACCTGCTAATTATAAAACATGCTATTATATGGAAACTTACTATTTATTAGAAACCTGCTAATTATAGAAACAGCAATTTATGGAGAACCTGCTATTTATAGAAACCTGCTATTTATAGAAACCTGCTATTTTTAGAAAGACTATTGTTGGGAAGTTTAATTATGGGAACTTATTAAATCAGGGAAGTTATCATTTATGAAAAGTTAATTAAGGAAAGTCTATGTTGGAAACTTACTATCATTAAAAGCTGCTATTTTTGGAAAGTACCCAATATAACAAGAATACTAATCATGAAACATATTAATCATGGAATATGTTAATCATGGAATATGTTAATCATGGAACGTACTAATCAAGGAATCATGCTAATTATAGAAAGTTACTAAAAATAGAAAGTTACTAAAAATAGAAAGTTACAAAAAATGGAAAGTAACCTTAATCATGAACAAGTAACTTATATATGTCCTTTAACATGTAGATCGCATTAAGCAGGAGTAGCTTCCATCTTCTTATCCATCTCTTTCCGTTACTGCTGGACATAAGGTACGGATATTCCGTCCTTTCAGTAAGGACATTCTTTCTTTTCATGATTCATCCCCAGAACTGCTATGCTTCCCCATTTTTATGTCTTTTGCCATGATCCTTTACATGTTTGATTTCAAGACTTATTCTATTGCCCGAGCTATATATACGCATGACCATGATTTACATGACTTACCACCTAGTCATGGAGGTACCATGACCGTGACACATGAGGCACCTGTGTCACGACTCTTTCGCGTTGAGAGTGATTTCACGCGGCGTCCCTTTTCATGTTACCAGATTATATTTCATGTTTGGCCATTATTATTCAGGGGCGTATGGGTGCATCCTAGTTTACATGTTTACACGTTCATGGTGATTGGTTGGTGTGTGCTCTACATCCCATCACATTGGAGCTGATCCCTCCACCCATATTATTATAAGAGGTCACCCCTCTATTACATGTTGAGGCAGCCCCTCTATTATATGCATGTATTCACGACATTATTATTATGACATGTATGTTTATATGAGCTCGTGGGCATTCCTTATTATTTATGTTTATACTATCCATGATATCTCATGACATCTTTGACTTCACGTTACCATGTTTTACATGTTTATTTCCTATTTCCTTCATGACGTATTCTCCAGGTTTCCTCATGACACTCATGATCTTTCCGCTGCTTTATACTTATTATCCAGGATTCATACTTATTAATTACATTGTTGTTATATCCGTTCACTGAGCGTTATGCTCAGCCGTATTTTCTTTCTCTTTCTTATACGGCAGGTATCTAGAGGGAGATTGGGCATGAGAGAGTGTGTGCTTAGGAAGTGACCTGTTTAGCTTCCTTTCTTTATATCGCAGACATTTTGATGTGCTATACTCTCTTGGACACATGTTTCGTCCCTTAGACTTCTTTTACGTTATTCATGTTGATCTCATAATTGGGAGCCGATGTTTGATTCCGGCTTTCCACCTTGTTCTATGTTATCATTTATGACTTTATGCCTTTATTATGCTTTGATATGACACCATGATTATGACGTTTCGGCCTACTCTCCGTAGCGGGTTTGGGTCGTTACAACTTTTGAGAGCATTTTTTAGCAATTAACTTTTAGCATTTAACATTATTATTACAAAACTCGTTTGGAATAAAGCAGTTAACATTTATAAAATTATAAAAACGCTAATTACTCTATGTTATTTGAATAATATTTAGTATTTAGCATTAAGTCATTTTACACATTAAAATTACGGTTACAACTATTTTACCAAACACTTTTATAAATTAAACCGCTACTACTAACTGCTAATGCTAACTACTTACCGCTAATGCTACTCGACTGGTAACTCTAGTTTTAACAAACACGCCCAATATTCCATCTTGAAATGACTCATTATTTAATTTCTTTCAAGTCCTTTGTAAATTCCAAAAATTCAAAAACGACCCTGCAAAAGAAGAAAGTAAAACTATGATTAAAAAGAATTCGTTATCACAAATTGAACTTAAACAAGTACAGTGTATAATTAATTATAAAGCATTTACTTTTACTAAAGAATTGATTAGTGGAGTAACCTTGCATTATGTGTTCATGGGTGCCGGCTAACTCTTCTCCTATAATTAGCCAAATCAAACATACAATATCAAAACCAAAGTGATAATCTTTTGGTATTTATGAATGAGTTTTTCCAACATGTGCCCCAGGGGCACATGTTAAGGTGGGGACATTAGGCTGTGTGTCAGATGGTGAATACTTGTACCGATGCCGAACTCGCTGCGGCTGTTCAGGCAGCCGTGGATGCCATGCTCCCATAGATTCGCGAGCAGGTTCGTGAAGAGTACCGCACTGGTGCTGTAGGTTTGGGTGGTAATCCTCCACCAGTCACTATTTATACTTGGCTTGAGCGCTTCAATAAGCAGAAACCCCGTTCGTTCGCAACCTTTTTCTCTCTTCTTCTTCATCCCATTCTGCTTGAATCTTTCTAGCAACTTCCTCATCATGTGTAGTCTCCAAAGCTCTGATTTGTTGAAGAGTTAATTTCTTCTTTTTGGGCTCTTCAACCAATATCCCTTTGCCTTTTTCTTTTGGGTCAGAAGTTTGAGTTGGTTGTTGAGGTTGAGATTGCATAGGACCAGGAATGCTTAAGCCTCTTGGTCTATTGATATTGAGAGGGATATCAGCAAGAAATTCATCATCTTTGAACTGTTCTTCAGGCTCTTCTTCTTGAGTTGGACTTGAAGGACCTGCTTCATCATCAAAATTTTTAAAGTTCTTGGAGTAACAGCACTTTGTCTAGCAGTACTTTGAATCCTCTCCAAATCCAATTCTTCAGTATCCACTTTATCATCAGAAAGTATCCTTTCTTCTTCATATATTCACCTGTTCTGTTTCAAACTTTCTTTCTTCTGTGTCCATCACTCTTTCTTTTCTTCTGTTTCACACTCTTTCATTCTAAGTAGTAACAACAGTTATCTGTAGCATCAAATCTTATCATAAACAAAGGCTGTAGGTTATGGTCATCTTGACCACGTCTCATCTTGATCATGAGGCTTTAGACACATTACCTTATCTTTATTTCCCCAGTTTGACTGAAGGACACCTTCTTCCATTGTTCTTTCTCGTGTTATTCTCTTGGGTTGAAAATTGGGAGGTTTATAGAAGCGATTGGTGATCTATGTGTGTCTTAAGTTTTATCATTCGTGTGGGCTGTGTTTTATGTGGGTCTAGTCTATATCACAAAGGAGAAAGTGATGTGATGGAGTTCCACTGGCTCTGGTTTACCCGTGTGTTAGATAGTTTCCTTGAAGTTATTGTGGCCGTATGTAGTCTTCGAGGGACTTCTGGATCTGGCTTGCGAAATGTTTGTTTGTCGAAGACGCTCTACCCCTCTCCCTATACCTACGCTCTTTCTTGTCTTGGTTCTCAATCTTCACCTCTCTCAGTGTTGTATAGTATCTAAGCATAGATCCAAACGTTGCACATAAGCCTCATCTCTCAGATGTTTGAGACGCAACAGTGGGAGTAGCATAGAATGGATTGGAGATTGTGATCACTTTATGCAGCAGCAACCTGTGGGTACTGATCGAGCCCTCGTTATCGCATTGAGACGTTTGTCCGCGAGAGTCAACGAGATGTCAAGTGATAACGTGCTATGGGCCCTCTTCGCGATATAGAGGAGTAGGTGAGGGGCGCTCCCTGTGGCCGTCACACAGTGGAGGTGTACTGTAGATAATACGGTCTAGTTAATATGAAGTGTGCGCTGCGACCTCATTTAGAGTGACTTCTACACACAGACACTCTCGTATAAGTGCCTACGTGATGGAACTCGTCGCTAAGAGGTGGTGGAGTCAAAGACTTGGATGATGAGCTTAGCCTGTAGACTTAGGTCTACTATTGTCCTCTTGACGGCGATAAAAAAATATATAAAGTGTAAAGGACTTAGACCATTTTAACGACCAGGTGTATACTTCGATCGCGATGAGATACTATATCCTCTGTTAGTGAAAGTTTCTGGTGTGTACTGTCTCGCTCATCTATATGTAGCTCTTTGTTCCAAAAACGTTGCATGTCGAGAGTGTCTGGATGTAGTATATATGTAAGAAAAAAGGTTTTTGTCTCTAATATGTGGCAGACGAGGAGTATTGGCTATGGGTTGCACATGATGCATGAATGCATTTGAGAGAGAGAGATCGAAGAAAAATTGGTAGATAACGTGTGATTGTTACGTTGTCGTCAAGATATAGTGTATGTAGGCAAGGAGATGTCTATGTTTGAGTGATATGAATAGATGTTCTATGTGAGATAGAGTAGTCTGTGTGGATGTATGACAGGATAGTTGAAAGGAAAATCTGAACGCGCTCAGACTAGTCCGAATTGAGTGGGCTGAGAAGAGTATTAGTGTGAGTGCGAGAAGAGATAGACAAGATGTAAGCTAGAGAGAGATAGTAGATAAGTTGAAGAGAAGTAAGAGAGAGAGAGAGAAGAGATAGAGTATATATGATCATACAGAAGAAAATACTTTAAGAAATAACGTGTGCACCAAATCTAGACCCTTTAGAGATCGCGCTTAATCTATTGCGCTTTTCTGAAGAATAGAGAATCTCATCTAATATAGATAGCTTGTCTTAGAGGGGGTAGAGCTACCCAGAGTGTGTGATCTCTAGAAGGCTATCTCTAGCTGATCGAACAGTCATCGGAGATGCCGTGTTTATGATGCAGCTTCGATGTAAGTGCTGTGTGGCTTCTCTGAAGAATCGCTATCGCATAGAAACCCTTTTGATCCATGGCTACCATTGCTGCGAATATGAAGCGCACACTTCATTATTGCGCTTGTAGTGTAGCTGTAGCCACAGAAAGATTGTTGAAGCCACAGTGTGACCACAATTAGTATCAGGATCGATCTATACACAATGAATAGTTTTTGTTTGGGTCTATGCTGCAGTGGAGATAAGTCGAGAATGATTGTGTTGGTAAATCAGCGATTTATGCTGTCAGTCTTTCCACACCACAGAATCATGTTATGTTTGTTTACAGGTGCGAATATTGGCCATTGTGAGTATGAAATTGATGTGGTCGGGGTTGGTAAAAAAATTGTGAATAAAAAGAAATGAAATGAGAGAAAAAATCAATTCGTGAGCAGCTTTAGGTGACGTTCGGTTAACAAAGAAAGTTACGTTGTAAATACATGTTTTATCTCAAAACGTGGTTTGACGTTGAACCGAACGTTAGAACAGTACTTAGTTGTTATGCTAGTACTTTCTGAGCGAGCGTTAACTTGGGGTTGGCCTAAGACAGTACTTTCCAAACTAAAAAGCTTTCTACACTCAAATTTACAATCACAACCATGCATTTTTCAAAATATCTTTCAAAAGTCATTAAAACTTTGAATAAGCATTCATATCCTACCCCTTAGCGTAACATAAATGCTTCCAAAGAGATCTTTCTACCAGAAATAGTACGTGACTTGAATTACAGTAACTTTTCATGTAGTCCTCCCTCAACCGTAGCTATGGGTTCATCTACAATGGTTTACACCAAAAGATAATCTTGCCAAGTCAAGGCCTTTGGCGAGTAAATATCTACGCTACATTGTCCATCAGTATGTACTTGACCACATTAATGAGCTCTGCTCTCAGATCACAATCTCGGATAAAGTGATGTACGAATCTGACTACGGTGCTTAGTCTTTGAGTGAGAACAGGATTCTTACATCAGCTTGCCACATATGGTACTGCATTTGTTCTATGGGAATTTCAGTGTTCCATGTAGTGAATGCCATAAGCTTAGCAGTTGATTTTGCATTGCCAAAAGGACCTAAGCACGCAACAGAATATTGCAGCTGAGCTACATAATTCGGTGCCTCTCGTAGATCTATAGCCACAAAATATTTCGTTTGTTTCTTGCCTTTGCCAACGACGTACAGTTTTTCTTACAAGATATTGAGAGTCCTCTGAAGTTGATGTCTTATCATGATTGTCCCAGCGTAGTCCACTGTCTGCAAAAGCTTCTAAATGAAAAGGAGAATCCTTAGGATACCATAAACCCAATTTTGGTTGATGTTTGAGATACCTAAAGATCCTTTTTACAGCATGCATGTGAGAGACCTTTGGAGTGACTTGAAACCTTGCACATAGACAAACAGCAAAACATTGATGTTGGTCTTGAAGCAGTTAAGTACATGGACATCACCAATCATAGACCTATAAAGATGTACATCAACATCTTCATCATCTTCATCTTTTCCTAGAGATTTATGAGCTTCAATTGGGGTAGATGATGGCTTAATGGTTCTAAAGTCAAATTTGTTGAGAATGTCTTTCACATATTTGTCTTGACTTAGAAAAATACCAGCAGTAGTTTGCTTGACTTGAAGCCCCAAAAAGAAAGTGAGTTCGCCCATTGAACTCATCTTGAATTCCTTTGCATAAGGCTTTCAAATTCCTTCACCATAGAAGGTTGGTAGATCCAAAAAATAATACATTCACATAAACTTGTACCAACATGATCATCTCTTTATCAATTCTTTATAAATAGAGTTTTATCAATAGCCCATCTCCTATATCCATGTTTCGAAAGAAAGTGGAGTGGTCTTTCTACCATGCTCTTGGGGCTTGATGTAAGCATAAAGTGCCTTGACTCCTCTGTACACCTTGTTTGGATGAGCAGGATCTTTCAAAAACTGGGAGGTGTTTTAACATACACTTCTTCTGTGATGTTGCCATTATAAAAAATGCACTTTTGACATCCATATGATAGACAGTAATGCCATGAAAGATGCACAATGCCAAAACGAGTCTGATTGCTTCAATTCTGCAATGGTGCAAAAAACTTCATCATAAATCCACACCTTTCCTCATGTCTTGATACCCTTGTGCAACCAGTCGTGCGTTATTTTGATAATAAATACCCCGTTATCCCTCTTGTTTCTAAATAACCCATTTGGCTCCAATCACTCTCTTGCTTGGTAAGTCACATAATACCCATACATCTTGTAGTTTGAATTGAAGCAGTTCTTCTTGCATCGCTTCAACCCAACTTTTTATTTGTCTAAAGCTTAAGAAGACTTCTTGGGTTCCTCTGAGATAAGAAACAAAAAACAAGCATTGTCTGCTGATCTTTGTGGTTGTTCTGTTTTGCTTGGAATATAAAGACAACAATGCTTGATGTTGGTCAGAAGCACTCTCTCTTTAAGTTTTCTCTTCTTGTTAGAACCCCAGCAGTACTTTTGCCAATAATCTGACTCTGAGGATGATTCTTATGGATTCTAAGTGTAGGAGTAGAGCTGACATCAATGGAGCGATCCATGTTGTTGTAATCAGGCGCTCCATATTCCTCATTGTTTGTATTTTCATCATCAAAGAATTGTGAGAAGAAAACGCACTTTTGAAACATCACATCAGGTTGTGTAGCAGTCTTAGGTTAAGTACTATTGGCACTTTCTTTTCCCTTTTCAAGTGTTATTCTCCTCTTTTCCTCTTCAAAAGTGTTCCTTTGAGCATCATTATGAACTTTAGCAATAGATTCTTGATGCATCAAACTCACAAGCTCATCATGTAGAGCTTGTTCCTCAGAGGACAATGGAACTTCTTTGTCAGCAGTACCGTTCTCTGAATGCTTATCTGGCGGCATTAATGCTTAGACGTATGAACAATAAACTGCTGGTCATCTAAATCTTCAACATCATCATAAGTTGATACTTTCTCCTGAATCAGCATAGTTTTCTTTCCTTACAGGAATGTAATTCATTGAAGGAGTTAGAAGTTCAAGATCAAAGCAACGCAATCAGGCCGTTCTTTGATTCTCCTGTGTCCTCTTGAAAAACGTTCTTACATGAAGACAGTCTTGAACTTTTCTTGTTACCCTGTTATAGACTCTAAAACCTTTGCTGCTAGTAGAGTATCCCAACAGATAGCCTTCTTCTGACTTGCCATCAAACTTACCCAATTTGAGTGCTTAGGGTTTAAGTAGTAGTCACGAGGACATGTCAAAAGAGGCTCTCATGAAGAACTGATGTAAGGAGATCTTTTTGGGCCCATCAAAATTTCATAAGGAGTCTTCATCTGAGGTTTAGTCACCAAGAAAGATTCTGTTGTAAGGCACATAACAAGCAGTATTGACTGCTTCAGCCCAAAATTGAATAGGTAAAAGTGAGTCTGCTAGCATAGTTCTAGCTGCTTCAATGAGAGTCCTATTCTTTCTTTCCGCAACACCATTTTGCTATGGAGTCCTTGCAATACTATATTCTCTCTTGATTCCTTTCTTGGCACAAAACTCATTTAATTAAATGATTCTTGAACTCTGTTCACGATGGTCACACCTGATGGTCTTCACTTTATGTCTTAGCTTGTTTTCTAAACCCACAATCAGATCATGAAGCATATCATATGTCTCATCCTTGTAAACAAGAAAAAACACCCAGAAGATGTTGAATTTATACAGTCATCAGTAGAACAGCAGCAGTACTTTTGTCTATTTACCTCGTTACTGAAAAGGGTCCCAAATAAATCATATGGAGGCTCTCTAATTCTTAAGAAGGTTCTCTGACTGTTCTTTCTTCAATCTTCTTGCAAGAAGCCCTGTGTTGTTTACCCTTTCTACATGCCAGACATGAATGATCAAGCTTGAATGTCTTGGAAGGTAAACCTCTAACCAGATTGCCTTTAACCAATTTGTTAATATTCTTGAAGTTTACATGCCCCAATCTTCTGTGCCATAAGACAGCTTCATCCTTTGTTGCCTTTGCAACCAAACAAGTTACTCCTCCAGAAGGAATGATATTCTTTAGATCCAGACTGTATACATCATTCTTTCTAGGAGCTCTAAGTATCACCAGATCTTCATCAACAAACTTAAACTTAGGGATAAGATAAGACCATCCTTATCAGTGAGAGAACATCTGCGTCTTATCAAGATTTGGAACGGTAGGAGAATGAACTTAAGCGCCTCTCCACATAGGCTGGACTTTCTCAAGTCTATGCATGATTCTTGATGGTTCCTTTTCGTGAGCCTAGACCTCTTTATGAGATCATTTTACAAAAGCCAATAACCAACCTTTGGAATTCTTTCAACTGGAATCAGCTTGTCCTTGTCTCTGTCATACTTCAGAGCAAGCCACTGGTCAATTATAGCATAATCGCGTTTCAAGATCTTTTCTGGATTGTCCCTGTACTGAATCAGATTTAAGAATTCGACCTCTTTTAGGGACCAAAGTCATAAAATGACTTAGATACCCCTAATGGAGTTACGATTACTCAATTGCTTGAGTGTGTAAGATCCATTATCCCTATTCACAGAATCTAGATAAGCCCCTTTTGGTCTCCATGTTTGTGTTGGATTTCTCATGGCACTCCCTTTGACACTTACATTTTGTGGAAGTACTGCTTGTGATCCAACAGTACTTTCTTTCTTAACCCAGATAGATTTCATAATTTTCTTGGGTCTTTGTGGTCTGTGAGGAGTCCTTGTGGTAGAAGACCTTGTTGATGGTGAAAAACTTGGTGTTGTCAGGTCTATTATATGTGTAAGATCCATCGTTGGATAAGGAGGTGTACCAAGTACTCTTGTGAAAGTACTGCGTGTAGACTGTCTCGGTCTAGCATACCTGATAAAACACGAGGTAGAGTACTTTTTGGAAGGTTAGTTGTTTTTTTTGGTTCTGTTGTTGGTCTGGCAGTACTTTTCAACCCTTCCCTTGTAAGTACTGCTGATGGGATAAAAGACCTCTTTTGGTGAGGGTACCTAGAGTTTCCTGAGAAGTTACTATGGTTTACCCTATTGATGTTATTCCAGACTGGTCTTGTGTCCCTTGAACCCTGTGTTCCCTTAGGTTTATGGGTTTGGGTTTGTTGTTAAGGTTTCTTTCGTGTAGGTCACACATCTGTGTGATGTAGTAGTGATACAGGACCGGTAACATTACAAAACATGTTTTACCCCCTTTGTGCCAAGTCCCTTTTTCCTAGATCCTTGACCCACATGTTTTTGGATTGTTAGGTGACTTGTTTTTGAAAGATGTTCACTATTTCTGGTTCAAAACAGTTTTCTTTGAATTTCTGAAAGTTTAAGCAGTCTCTTCATCATCACTTATCAACCAATCCTTCAATAATTACTTCTATTTCTATCAATTTATGGTGACTAGGACTTTATTTCTTTGATTAACGACCTTATTCCTAATAGCTAGTTCATCTATCCCTGTAAAGGAGACATTTGCCCTAGGTGGAATAATTGTACCTGTGGGTGGAGGTAAGAATGAAATCTTTTTCCTTTTGAAAGTTGGATACAAAGATTCAGACGAATTTGTTATTCCTGATGTATTGTCACTTTCCTTTCTATTACTTGATTCAACCAAATCCTATACATGACTTATCAGACACATATCTTTGTTTGTTTAGTACTTCATTTTGAAGTACAGCAGCATTTGACCATTTTTCAAGTTTTACCTTGAAGTCATCTCTTTCTTTTAAGGCTTGATCTAGTTCCTTTTGTTTTTCTTCTAGTTTCAAATCCCTCATTTTTAAGTCATATTCCATCTGTTCATACTTATCACCCCATGCATATTCATTCTTTTCATGTGTTTTAAGTATGACTTCTAATGACTCTAAGCTCATTTGATATCCTAGAATTTCAGTCCTAGCCTTTTGAAAATTATCTCTTTCAGTTTGATAGTTTTCAAGCAACTTTTTATAAGATTTACTACATTTAGAACAGTAGGGTACCTCTGAGTTTGTAGCCATCAAAGCTAGAGACACTGGTGTATCATCAGCTGTGTTGCTCCAGTCAAAATCACCAAGTCCATCTTGTCCAAAGTGCATAGGTTCTGCATCAATCTCCATGCTCCAATCATCTTCTTCAAGTTCAGTCAGTGCCATCATCGCAAATGTCACTGGTTCAGCATCAAATTCCTTGGTCCAGTCAATATCTTCATTGTTGTCTGTTGCTACCAAGGCTTTTGAGTTTGGATCTTCAATAGCCACAATCCTCTTTTCCTGACGACCATTTGCTCTGTTTTCCTGATATTTAGCAAATCTGCACTCCCTTGCAAAGTGACCCAACTTCTGACAATTAAAACATTCAATCTTTGACTTGTCAAAAGTGATCCCATTCTTTGGCTTGAGGTCAATGGGTCTTCCTGTTTTTCTCATAAACTTCCTTATTCTTGCAGTTATCATAGCCACCTGCCATCGAATGTCAATTTCTTCCATAGCATCTTCATCAATTTGCAGCAGGTCTTCATCATCATGAGTTGTAGGCATAGATGCTTGTTGAGAAAAGAAAGAACATATGATTTCATCTGAATGAGAATCATAGTTAGGAGCAGTTTTCACCTTGCTTGAGGTAGCCTGAGTATATCCTTTTGGGATATTATCAGCAGTACTTTGTTTCAAAGTACTGCCCTTGACTTCAGTGGACAGAAAAGCAATGTTTTGTGAACTGGAAGTTGAAACACCCTTCAATTCATGCTCATACACTTTCAAGTTGTTGTAGAGATCATCAAACTCCAATTCATCTAATCCAGGTTGTCCCATTGTAGCAACTACATGCCACACAGATGGTAGGCTTCTTAGAAACTTCAAGTTAGCATCTTCTTGGGACACTTTAGCATCATATAATTCAAGCATGCTAAGAATATGCTGAAACCTTTCGTATGCTGAATCTAGCTCTTCCCTAGATCCGATAGTAAATGTCTCGAATTGTTGTTTCAAAAGATTCTTTTGCATCTTCTTTGATGCTTCGTTTCCTCCAAATCTTGCTTTTATGGCTAACCATAAAGTTCTTGCATCAACAGCATCATGAAAACTGAGAAGATGTCTATCAGGTATAGCAGAAAGCAGTATATTAAGAGCTTTCTCATTGTTTCTTCTTGCGTTAGCAGCAAGCGAAGTTTTTGGTGCTGACGAGGATGCAGGATCAGTTGTGGCTTGGTCTCCATTGGTGATTATATCCCATAGTATATGATCAGTGATAGCAATATACTGTCGCATCTTCATGGACCATAGGTCATATTCACCTTTCTTGATCATAGGGATTCTTAGTGCAGTGACGGACGAGGTGGGAGGGATAGGTTCAGCTTCAGACATCTTTTATGAGTTTTGAAAGATTTCGAATGATTAAAAGTTCTTCAAGATCAGAGTCTCTACACAAGCTCTGATACCACTTGTAGGATCGATATTCCTTAATGAAACACTGATATACTGTCAACTATGCGGAATCTAGTTGGCAGTACTTAAGAAGAACACACAATGCTTAATCAAACGTTTTGTATTATAACTCTTTGAATCTGCCTAAGATTGCAGATCCCTAATACAATACTAATCTCTAATATCACTAACTAATGCTTCTTGCTATTGTTGCTTTGTTGTTCACGTTTACGTATCTTCTAATACCTTCCTAGAAATCCTTTTATAAACATAAGGATAACCTCTAGTAGGTGTACAGTCCTTGTATGACATAAACACTAATCAATACTAATCATTAAAATAACTGTTACAAGATAATTACTAACATAACCGTCTAAATGATAATCCTTTAAGATTCCTTTATCCACGGCAGTACTTTGACTTTCTACTTAGCAGTGCTTTGACCTTTTGTCTTGTATGTCCCAACAGACTTATATTTTTATTAGCTTATTTTCTAGCTTATTCTGAAAGGACAAACGATAAACTTATTCGGCTTAATAAATAAGCCCGAATATATTTTATTAGGCTTATAGCCGCGTCCCACATACAAGGCCCAACACCATGAGCTTATTTTTGAGCTTATATTGTTCGGCTTATTTTTGTTTGGCTTATTGTGAGCTTATTAATAGCTTATTACTAAGTCGCGTGTTTATTATTTAATGTTTTGCTTATCGAACTATATGGATAAGTAAAACTATATTTTTTGACTTAACGGGCCAAGGCCCAACATAAATACAATACATCAAGTCATAAATCTACGGTGTGGCTTATTAAATAAGTTCATGAATAGCTTATCTAGTAGTGTACGACTTTGACGCTATACGTTTAAGTTATTTTAAACGTTGGACGTTGCAAATAATAATAGATTTGATGATGTATAGTTTGTAATTATGAAAAGTGGATTGAAAGTGATTTGAAAAATGGTTTTAAATAAAGTCTACGACTTTCAAAAACGTGTAAACACGAACGTGTCATGCCAAGGTCCATGCCAAAAAGTTTTAGTAAATTGTTATACTGAGAATATGCTGGGAGTAAACCACATGAAAATATTAGAAACGTGAATTTAATAATGAGCCGAATAATATATATTATATATAATATATATAATGTATATATATATATGTAAATAGATATAAGGGTCTATTATATATATATGTATAATATATATATATGTAGTATATATATAATATATGTAAAAATAATACATATATATGTATATATATCTATATGTATATATATATATGTATATATATATATATATATATATATATATAGTATATATATTATATATATAATAAGAATTTTTACTTGGTCATTTATATTAAATAAAAATACTATAACATACTATTATTTCTTCTTTTTTACTTAGGAAAACAATTTTCACTACTATACAATCACAAGCGTTTAATTTTGTAAACACATAATACAAAAATACACTAGTAATATGCTTATGCATTATACATAATTTTTTGTTACTCAGATAATTAACCCACCCATTATTTCCTAGTTGTCTTTACGAAACTGTCCTTCTGTTATCGTGTGATTTTTATTCTATACTATTCTTCTTCGTTTTCAACCAATCAAGGTGAGTTCATACCACATTAACTTGTTTTGAAAAACTGTTTATTATAAAAACTGGGGTGAGAAACATTGCTTGTTTTTAAAATTAGACACAAGTATTATACGTGAGAAATTCCCCGTTTACGTGTTGCCTAAGTAGCGTATAGACCATTATTGCTCGAATTATCATGAACTGTTAATTTCTTGACCGGAGAACCGGTTAAGGGAGCGCAAGTGAATAAATAGATCTATTGGGACTAATTATCCCTAATCGGTACGGATAAATCAGGAAGGCACACTAACTAGTTTTGAGATTTCTAATGACCGCTAAACGGAAATATACATGTCCGAGAACTAGTTAGGGTGTCTTTGGTCGGACACTTGTAGACAAGCCTTTTATAGCACTGACATGCTACCTTCCTATTAGGCTTCGGTGTCATGATCATAGTGTAACGAAAATGCCCATCATGTTGGAAAAAAGAGAAAAGGGAAAAGGGGGGGAAAATAAGTTGTATCTCCTATAACTGTCGCATACGTTTTGATAATCTTGTGGTCCACATTAATTACATTTGAACAAAACCTATGAATTCACCAACTTTATGTTGACGTTTTAAGCATGTTTTCTTAGGTGCTTAGCATGGATGTCGTTGCTTGAACTATATGAAGTCTATTTGCCCGAACCAGTTTTCCAGATTTTATCCACGATTATCTTAAATACCGTTGTTGAACTCATTTAAGCTTTCGAATGTTCTTTGAATCTTTTAAATGTGAAAATAAATTAAACATAATTATTAGTTTCAATTTAATGCAACGGTGTTTATTTTTAAAACGTACCCTTAGAGGTTGTTCTTTATGCTTTGTACTTGAGATATTCAATGAACGTCACGCCTTGGGACACTGAATCGGACGGGACTCTATTTGGGTGTGTGACAGATTGGTATCCAGAGCCAAGGTTATAGAGAACCATGTAGTATAAACTAGGTCTTGACTATAACCAGTATGTGATCCTACGTGATTATGCGCCTTATGTGATTTTACATAGTACGTATACATAATTGAATACTATGTAATTAAATACTAAGTATAACTAATATTGCTATAATTATATTACATTCTTTTCATGGTACTTCATCAGATGGTTTATTCATTACCCATTCATTCATTCGTTCATATACCCATTTGTTCATTTTTTCCTGCATCATGCATGGTTGGTATAAAGGATATTTATATAACCTTGTTTGGTACTATCCTAACCATTATTCCTGACACTACACTTTCTATGACTTCACCCACTACCCATATTGATACCACATTGATACCTAATGTTTCACCTACTATACCACCATCACCAGATTATACACCCGCATCACCTGATTATTCACCCGCATCTGATATGGAGTTTGACCTAATCTGAGGACCCATTATCAGATCATATATCACCACTACCAGCTACTTCTCCATTTCTTTCATCGACCGATGACTCTTTAGATAGTGATATACCTGATACACCACCATCACCTACCTATGATACACCATTCTACTAAAGACTAATACCCTTTCTACTACAAAAGGTCTCCTACAGCATATGGGTGCAACTACACAAAAAGATTCGACGGTCGAGTTAGATTGCATGCACCATGCCACCTATTCCTCATGGTCGACCGTATTGCTACCATCCTAATGGGCCGGTACACATGATGATCGTGAGGAAGAGGGTTGGACCACTGCCTACTCATCGTCTTGCTGTGAGACATTCAGTTGACTATTCTTCTTCGGATCATTTTCATTGAGATTATTCATCATCGTAGTTCTTCATCGAGTTCGTCACCAGAGACTTCATCAGAATCTTTTTGCTGATAGCTTTATCTGATTCTGCATCTAGTCGTTCATCTTCTGATCATTCATTACCAGTATCACCATCGGGTATGAGACCTAACCATCATTTATGTTCTTTGGTACCGAGTATTCACCGTTTATCTACTGATTCCGAGAGACCATCTCATGATTCTTCTTCTTCGAGTCCTTCTCGCAAGAGGAGTAGATCACCTGTTGCATCTGTGCCGTTATCTTTACCTACCATTGGAGCATTGTCTTATGCACATGCTGATCTTTTACCATCACCTAAGAGGATTAGGAGATCTGAGTTGGCGACGGATTTAGAGGGTTGTTTAGAGGATAGTTTTGAGTCGTATGTACCTAGAGAGATCAGATTGGGAGTTAACTTTGAGGATGAGAGTTTTGAGCCGTCTAGGTCTAGAGGGACTGATTTAGAGATGGATGTTGATGTTGTGAGGAGTGACGGGATTGAGATTGACCCCGAGACTCAAGTAGAGATTGACGAGTGTTTCGCTAATCATAAGCTCTTAAAAGATAGAGGGATTAGATGCAGAGTTGAAGTTGAGGCTAAAGATCGAGAATGAGATTGAGGACGGGTAAGAGAGGCCAATTTTTGAGGTTAGAGTGGAAAGAGTTTACTCACCCACACAAGTACATAATGGAAATTCCTTGAGACTGCTCATGGAGGGAGCTATAGAGGTTACGTAACAGAGCATTTGATAGATTGGTTAGGAGGTTCATGATCATACCGAGGAGATTCTAGTTCATCGTATTTAGGTTATTGAGAGTGTCTAGAGGGATCAGGAACACAGGATAGTAGCGACAGGACAGCAGAGTGCTGATATGTTGGAGAGGATTCAGGAGCTGGAACGGGATAATAGGAGACTTAGAGATATTGTGGATGTTGAGAGTCAGAAGAGTTAACACCCATTTCAATGTAGTGAGTAGCGTGTGCATAGGAGAATGAGACAATGATTCGACGTTTTAGATTTTAAGATCGTATTAGGATTGCTATGGAGGGGGGCTTGGGGGAGGGGCGTGGTGAGCGCCAAGGAGCATTTGGGTTACCGTTCTTAGATTGCTTCACGGTTATCCTAGTATTGACTCGTAACTCCTAATATTAGCTAATTGTTAAGGATTTGTAAATCCTATATTTTGGAACGATGTTGTAACATTTAGTATTTATGATATGAAATCAAGTGTTACCATTCTATGTTCAATATTTTAACTTAATGATATTTTCTATTGCTTATTGCATATTGCATTATTACTAAATCGTGGCATTATCATGAAGATATTATGATTTTGTATTTCCGTATAATAATACTTGTTATTTTATTTTCGAAGCCCGTTAACAATCTCATATTACCATGGATTTTCATCGTGTTGTGCATTGTTATGATATAGGACAATGCCTAACACATGATCTGGAGAGTCTAGGACACGTGAAGGAGTCAACAAGCAAAGTGATCGCCAGATGGCAAAAGTATTAAGAGTGCGCGACGCTGTCAGAAACCTTGGTCCCCTTATGGGAGATGAGGGTGAACAAGAAGAAGTAAATATAAATGGAGGAAATGGAAATGGAGGAAATGGAAATGGAGGAAATGGAACTGAAGGAAATGGAAATGGTAATGGGAACGGAGGAGAATATGGCAAGTGAGAAAGTTAGAGGATTTATTTGGAGGAAATGGAAATGGTAATGGAAACGGAGGAGGCTATGGCTATAACTTCAGAGGATTTATGCTGCTAGAGAGTGCACATATCAAGACTTCCTGAAGTACCAGCCACTTAAGTTTAATGGAACAGAAGGAGTTGTTGGGTTAACTCGTTGGTTCGAGAAGATGGAAATAGTATTCCACATCAGCAATTATCCAGATAAGTACCAAGTGAAGTATGCTACGTGTACGCTACTGAACAGTGCTTTGACATGGTGGAACTCCCATAAGAGAAGGGTTGGGATTGAGGCACCTATGGCATGAAGTGGACGGAGCTTATGAAGTTGATGACAAAAGTTGAGACCGAGTTATGGAACTTAGCTATGAAAGGAAATGATTTGACTGCTTATACCAGGAGATTTCAAGAGTTGGTGTTGTTGTGTATGAGGATGGTCCCAAATGAGGAGGACAAAGTTGAGAGATTTATTAGAGGGTGCCTGACAATATTCAAGGGAATGTGATTACTACTGAGCTTACTCAACTTCAAGATGCAATTCGCATTGCTAACAATTTAATGGATCAAAAGTTGAAGGGATCTGCTAGAAGTGATGAAAATAAAAGAAGGTTGGAGGCATGAATGTGGCAAGAGCATACACGGCTTAGAACAATGAGAAAAAGGGGTATGTTGGATCTCTACCCTACTGCAACAAGTGCAAGATGCACCATGCAAGACCTTGTACCGTGAGATGTAGAAACTGTAAGAGAGTTGGTCATATGTCTAGGGATTGTAAGGTCACTGTTACTCCAAACACTCAAAGAGCCCCAGTTGGAAAACAACAGGGTATTGTTTGTTATGAGTGTGGAAGGCCAGGACATTTTAGGAAAGATTGTCCTAAGTTGAGAAATCAGAACCATGGAAATAAGACTGGAAATAATAATGGAAACAAGACTGAGAACCAGATTGGAGGTACCGAAGCTACAGCAAGGGCTTACGCCATTGGAGGAGGAGGAGCAAACCCTAATTCCAACATTGTCACGGGTACATTCCTTCTCAATAACTGTTATGCTTCTATGTTATTCGATTCGGGTGCCGATAGGAGTTTCGTGTCGTCTACCTTTAGTGCTTTGCTTGATGTTGTACCATCCATATTAGACACTAATTATGCCGTAGAACTTGCCGATGGAAGAATCTCATAAACCAATATTGTTCTTAGAGGTTGCACGTTAGGATTATTAGGTCATTCGTTTCAACATAGATTTAATGCCCGTAGAACTTGGTAGTTTCGACGTCATCATCGGTATGGATTGGTTGGCGAAGTACCACGCGTTGATTGTTTGTGACGAGAATGTCATCCGTATACCTTATGGAGACGAAGTGTTGATAATCTGAGGTGACGATTATGACAACGAAAGTAAGTCGAACCTAAATATCATATCATGCACAAAGACCCAGAAGTATATGGAGAAAGGATGCCAAGTGTATCTAGCACAAGTTACGTCCAAGAAGAATGAGGACAAGTCGGAAGAGAAGCGACTTGAGGATGTGCCGATCGTACGAGAATTTCTGGAGGTCTTTCCAGAAGATTTTCCTGGATTACCACCTGCTCGACAAGTTGAATTCCAAATCGACTTAGTCCCTGGTGCTGCACATGTAGCACGAGCCCCATACCGATTAGTGCCAGCCGAACTGCAAGAGTTATCTACTCAGTTGCGAGAACTTTCTGATAGAGGATTTATAAGACCCTGTTCCTCACCCTGGAGAGCTCCGGTTTTGTTTGTCAAAAAGAAAGATTGTTCTTTTCGAATGTGTATCGACTACCGTGAACTAAACAGGCTTACTATGAAGAACCGATACCCACTTTCGAGAATCAACAATTTGTTTGATCAACTGCAAGGGTCAAGAGTCTACTCTAAGATCGACCTGAGATCTGGTTATCACCAACTCATAGTTCGAGAGGAAGACATTCCCAAGACCGCATTTAGGACTCGTTATGGTCACTACGAGTTCTAAGTAATGTTGTTTGGTTTGACTAATGCACCGGCGATATTCATGGATTTGATGAATAAGGTGTGCAAAGTGTATCTGGATAGATTCGTGATCGTATTCATCGATGATATTTTGATTTACTCCAAGAGCACAAAGGAGCATGAAGGGCACCTTAAGTTAATTCTGAGGCTACTTAAGGGAGAGGAATTGTACGCCAAGTTTTTAAAGTGTAAGTTTTGGCTGTCGAAGGTACAATTCCTCGGTCATGTGATTGATAGCGAAGGCATTCATGTTGATCCCGCTAAGATTGAGTCTATCAAGGATTGGGCGTCACCCAAGACACCAACTGAGATTTGTTAGTTTCTAGGTTTGGCTGGTTACTACTGATGATTTATTGATGGGTTTTCAAAAATCACTAGGCCTATGACAAAATTGACTCAGAAAAGTGTGAAGTTTGATTGGGGAGAAAAAGCAGAAGCTGCATTTCAGTTGTTGAAGCAGAAATTATGTAGTGCGCCGATTTTGGCTTTACCCAAGGGAAGTGAGAACTTTGTGGTATATTGTGATGTTTTGCATAAAGGGTTGGGAGCGGTTTTGATGCAAAAGGAGAAGGTCATAGCTTATGCATCCCTCTAAATCAAGGTTCATAAGAAGAATTATACCACACACGACCTAGAGCTTGGTGCAGTAGTGTTTGCCTTGAAGATGTGGAGACACTATCTGTTTGGTACAAAGTGCGTTGTGTTTACTAATCATAAGAGTTTGCAGCACATTCTCGATCAGAAAGAGTTGAACATGAGACAACAACGGTGGTTAGAGTTGTTGAGCGACTACGACTGTGAGATTCGATATCATCCAGGAAAGGCGAACATGGTGGCTGATGCCCTAAGTCGAAAGGAGAGAATTAAGCCACTACGAGTTCAAGCCTTAGTTATGACTATTAGTTTGAACCTTCCTAAACAGATTTTGAGTGCTCAATCGGAAGCCAAAAAAGAGGAAAACTTCATCAATGAGGATCTGCATAGCATGATTAACAAGCTAGAACCACGTGCTAATGAAACATTGTGTTTGAACAATCAAAGTTGGATTCCGTGTTTTGGAGATTTGAGAGCTTTAATTATGCATGAGTCCCATAAGTTAAAGTATTCCATCCATCCTGGATCGGATAAGATGTACCAAGACTTGAAGAAGTTGTATTGGTGGCCCAACATGAAAGCAGAGATTGCCACCTATGTTAGCAAGTGTTTAACCTGTGCTAAGGTTAAGATAGAATATCAAAAACCATCAGGTTTGTTGGTTCAACCGAAAATCTCACAATGGAAATGGGAGAATATAAAGATGGACTTTGTGACTAAGTTGCCCAAGATGGCAGCCGGTCAAGACATGATTTGGGTAATCGTTTATCGTCTCACTAAGTCTGCTCATTTCTTTCCTATGCGAGAAAATGACACATTAGAGAAGTTGACGAGACAATACTTGAAGGAAGTAGTCTCAAGGCATGGAGTGCCAGTTTCGATCATCTATGATCGTGATGGGAGATTTACGTCACATTTTTGTAAGTCCCTTAATTAGGCATTAGGTACTCGATTGGATATTAGTACAGCTTACCATCCAGAGACCGATGGTCAAAGTGAGAGAACCATTTAGACGTTAGAGGACATGTTACGTGCCTGTGTACTCGACTTTAGAAAAGGTTGGGATAGACACTTACCATTAGTAGAATTTTCGTATAACAGCAGTTACCATACCTGCATTGAGGCTACCCCATTTGAGGCGTTGTATGGGCATAAATGTCGATCACCTATCTGTTAGGCTAAAGTTGGAGATAGTCAGCTCACTGGCCCAGAGATCATCCACGAGACAACTGAGAAAATAGTTCAAATTAAGAGCCATATCCAAGCTGCCCGTGATCTTCAAAAGAGTTATGCCGATGTGAGTAGGAAACCCCTGAAGTTCCAGGTAGGAGATAAGGTCATATTGAAAGTATTGCCATGGAAAGGGGTGATACGTTTTGGCAAACGGGGAAAACTGAATCCTCGTTATATTGGACCTTTTAAGATTATTGCTAAAGTAGGAACCGTTGCCTATCGACTTGAATTCACAGAGCAGTTGAGTAGAGTTCAAAGTACGTTTCACGTCTCGAAGTTGAAGAAATGCATGGCTGATGAACCGCTTGCTATACCGTTGGAGGAGATCCAAGCTGATGACAAACTGCACTTTATCGAAGAACCTGTCAAAATTATAGACCGTGAGGTCAAGCGTCTGAAGCAGAGCCGTATTCCAATTGTAAAGGTACGCTGGAACTGTAGGGGAGGTCCTGAGTTCACCTGGGAGCGTGAAGATTAAATGCAAAAGAAGTACCCGTAACTTTTCCTGAATTCTGCGCCCGTGGCAGAAACTACGTCCTAAGCTTTGAGGACAAAGCTTCTTTATAGGGAAAGAATGTGACACCCCGAGAATTTTCGTTCAAAAATTTAGCCATTTCTGTTTAGTAATTTAAATTTTTAAAGTTTCGTTTAGCTTTTTCGTTTAACCGGGAAGTTATTCTGTTATTATCTGAGATTCGTCACAGGAAGCGAACCGAGACACCAAACGTTGTAGTATTTTGGCAATAGCCACGTTTTTATGTTTTAGGGCAATATTTAAAATTTCATAATTTTCAGAGATACCGTTATTCGTTTCGTTACTTGCGTAAACCGTGTTTCGTTTAAAAATGAGCATATGCATGGAAGGCTTAGAAATTAAATCAAATAAAGAGCACTAGCATCATATAATATCAAAAACTCATTTTTGGTCCCCCTCCCCATGCATGCATGCATCCAAACAACTTTAATAACCCTTGGAGACCAAGTTTGAATTAAAATTGCAATAAGACCAGTCCTTATCACATGTTTTATCCTAGCTTAATGCTAATTGGAGGATCAAATTGGTCCCCTCCCCTTCTTTTGTCTCATCTCATGGCACACACACAACACTTAGTGTGTGAAGTAAACTTGTTATTATAAACCATTTGCTTCTCAATTTCTCATTCATAATACACATACACTTCACATTGAGTTTTATTTGCTCTCTTGTTTCCCCTAGTCCACGAAAAACACACACATAAATACAAATCTATAAACTTTTCATCTTTGATCAAAAACTCTTAAAGATTTGTTGAAGGTTTGATCATTTGTATCATTCGGGTATTTGTTAAACAACATTTAGGTTGTTCTAATCTCATTCTTCCTTCTAAAAACCTTCAAACTTTGTAAGTCTTCAAATTCTTAAATAACTTGTACTTTCCTTATCATCTTGATGCATACATGCTAGTTGTACAACTTATTTTGTGAAAACAAGATTTTAAAACTACATAAACCTTAAAAGGTTATATATATGGTTCGAAATATATATAAAGAAATATAAGAAAAACATAGTTTTGTGATCGTGGTTATTTTTGTGTAATAAAAATAGTATGATATAGCTTTTTTTATTCGGCTTATTGTAGTAAGCTTTTCGAAAAGCTTATTTGATTATTTTGAGCTTATTGGGCTTATATGTTGGTTCGGCCCAAACTAGAAAAAGAAGGAAAACATTTGTTTAGCTTATTTTGGTTTGACTTATATTTTTATTAGCTTATTTTCTAGCTTATTTTGAAAGGACAAACGATAAACTTATTCGGCTTAATAAATAAGCCCGAATATATTTTATTGGGCTTATAGCCGCGTCCCACATAGAAGGCCAACACCATGAGCTTATTTATGAGCTTATGTGGTCCGGCTTATTTTAAGTGGCTTATTGTGAGCTTATTAATAGCTTACTATTAAGCCGCGTGTTTATTATTTAATGTTTTGCTTATAGTACTATATGGATAAGTAAAACTACATTTTTGGACTTAACGGGCCAAGCCCAACATAAATACAATACACCAAGGCGTAAAGCTACGGTGTGGCTTATTGAATAAGTTCATGAATAGCTTATTTAATAGTGTACGACTTTGACGCTATACGTTTAACTTATTTTAAACGTTGGACGTTGCAAATAATAATAGATTTGATGATGTATAGTTTGTAATTATGAAAAGTGGATTGAAAGTTATTTGAAAAAAATGGTTTTAAATAAAGTCTACAACTCTGGAAAACGTGTAAACACGAACGGGTCATGCCAAAATTTTTATAAATTATTATACTTAGAAAATACTAGAAAATGCACATGATACAATTAGATACGTGAATTTAATAATGTGCCAATATATTATATTTAAAACTCGAGCTCATTATTAAATTCAGGTATCTCAATTGTAATCATGTGCATTTTCTCGTATTATCTAAAGTCACCACATTACAACCACCCAGAATTACCCATCCCTAACTATAAACCCCCGTATAATAGATTATGTAACTGCCATCCCATCCCCCTAGTTGCTCCCCTGCTTCCGCTCCACTCTTCTCACTCCTAGTCACTGCGCCTTTACTCGCTTTATAATAACTCTACCCACCTTTACTTAACATCGTATATTTTCTATCTTGATACTTACGAATTACTTTCACTACTATACGATCACAAGCGTTAATTTTTGTAAACACATTAACAAAAGTACACTAGTATATGCTTATGCATTATCCGCAATTCGTTGTTACACCGATATTAAACCAAACCATTATTTCATAGGTTGTCTTTACGAACCGTCTTTCGTTATCGTGTGATTTTATTCTAGACTATTCTTCTTCAATTTACCAATCAAGGTGAGTTCATAGCCCCACTTTTAATTGTTTTGAATAATTGTTTTACAACTTGGGGTGAGAAACATTGCTTGTTTTTAAAAATTAGATACAAGTACTATACGTGAGAAATTCCTCGTTTACGTATTGCCTAAGTAGCGTTTAGACCACTATTGCCTGAAATATCATGAACTGTCAATCACCTTTAACCAACTGGCTGGTTAAGTGAGCGCGAGTGAATAAATAGATCTATTAGGACTAATTATCCCTATCCGGGTAAGAAGCACTTACTAGTTCGAGACTGTCAAGAACTAACGGATATATGTCATGTCAAAAGTAGTTAGGTGGTCTTTGGTCGGACACCTGAAGGGCAAGCCTTATAGCACTGTACATGCTATTCTACCATAATTAGCTTCAGTGTCATAAGCATAGTGCAACGTAAATGCCTCTTTATGTGAAGTTGTATCTCCTATAACTGTCGCATACGTTTTGATAATCTTGTGGTCCACATTTAATACGTTTGAACAAACCTATGAATTCACCAACTTTATGTTTCCGTTTTAAGCATGTTTTTCTCAGGTGCTTAACATAGATGTCGTTGCTTGATCTATATGAAGTCTATTTGCCTGAACCAGTTTTCATGATTTCATTTATCTTATCTTAAATACCGTTGTCAAATCTGTTTAAGCTTCCACATGTTATCTTTTAAACCTTTTAAATTTAATCAATGTAAACTTATTATTATTTTAAATTTATACAACGGTGTTTATTATTAAAATGTACCCTTAAAGGTCGTTCTTTATGCTTTGAACTTGAGATATGCGATGACGTCACGCTCCCGGACACTAAATCGGACGGGACCCTGGTTGGGGGTGTGACAGATTGGTATCTATAGCCAAGGTTATAGAGAACCAGGTAGTATAAACTAGGTCTGGAATATAACCAGTATGTGATCCTACGTGAATATATGTGCTTTACGAGATCTTACGCATATGTACTACGTATATGTACTATGTAATTAAATAATAAGTATAATTAATATTACTATAATTATATCGCATTTTATTTAGCGGCATTGCATCCGATGGTCTATTCATTTGTTCATTCATTCATTCATTCGTTTACCCATTTGTTCATTCATTTTACTGCATCATGCATAGTTGGTATAAAGGATATTTATATAAACTTTTACTTGTGCAAGTCATGGCTATTTCAGTTATCTCAGTTTCTTCAGATTCATCAGAGGATAGTGTGGGGACACCTGTTGGATGAGTTATCTTGTTTGGTACTATCCCTACCACTATTCCCGACACTACACTTTCTGTGACTTCACCCACTACCCATATTGATACCACACCGATACCTACTACTTCACCCACTATACCACCATCACCTGATTATACCCCTGCATCGCCTGATTATTCACCCGCATCTGATACGGAGTTTGATCCATCTGAGGATCTGTCATCAGATCACATACCACCACTACCAGCTACTTCACCATTTCTTTCATCGACCGATGATTCTTTAGGAAGTGATATACCTGATACACTACCATAACCTACCCATGGTACACCATTTACTAATACTACCCTTTCTACTCAGAGGTCACCTACAGCATCTGGTGCACTTCGACGTCGAGTTATGATTCTTGCACTGGGACAGCCTATTCCCCATGGTCGACCGTACCACTACCATCTTAATAGGCCGGTACACATGATGACTGTGAGGAAGAGGGTTGGACCGATTCCTACTCGTCGTCTTGCCATAAGACATTAAGTTGACTATTCTTCTTCGGGTTATTTTTCTTCGGATGATTCATCATCGAGTTCATTATCAAAGACTTCGTCAAATTCTTCTGCAGATGCTTTATCTGATTCTGCATCTAGTTGTTCATCTTCTGATCATTCATTACCAGCATCATCATCATCATCGGGTATGAGACCTAGCCATCATTTATTTTCTTTGGTACCGAGTGTTCATCGTTCATCTGCTACTATTTCTGAGAGACCATATCATGATTCTTCTTCTGCGAGTCCTTATCGCAAGAGGAGTAGATCGCCTGTTGCATCTGTACCGTTATCTTCGCCTATACCCAGAGCATTGTCTTCTGTACGTGATGATCTTTTACCATCACCTAAGAGGATTAGGAGTCATGAGCCGGTGACGGATTTAGAGGATTGTTCGGAGGATAGTTTTGAGCCATATGTACCTAGAGAGGTTAGATTGGGAGTTGACTTTGAGGATGAGGGTTCTGAGCAGTCTAGGTCTAGAGGGGCTAATTTAGAGATGGATGTTGATGTTGTGAAGAGCGACAAGATTGAGATTGACCCCTAGATTCAGGCAGAGATTGACGAGTGTTTCGCTTATGCGGATGCTCTTAGAGATAGAGGGATTGATGCTAGAGTTATAGTTGAGGCTATTGATCGAGAGGAGATTGAGACGGGTATGAGAGGCCCAGTTAAGGTTAGAGTGGATAGAGTTACTCACCCAGTGGGAGCTGATGATATCCCTAAGCCTGTTCAGGAGGGAGCAGTAGAGGTTACGTATGAGACATTGGGAGATCTAGTTCAGAGGTTTCATGATCATACCGAGGAGATTCCGGTTCATTGTATTCAAGCTATTGAGAGTGTCCAAAGGGATCAGGGACACAAGATCGTAGCGACAGGACAACAGAGTGCTGATATGTTGGAGAGGATCGGAGAGCTGGAGTGGGATAATAGGAGACTTAAAGACATTGTGGATGTTGAGAGTCAGAGAGTTACCCGATTTCGGCGCAGGGAGTTGCGTGTGCAGAGGGAGTTGAGACAGATTCGTCGTTTCAGATTTTATGACCGTATGAGGATTGCTAGCCTTGAGTCTTGTGTTAGGAGGCACTTGGGCTATCGTTCTTAGACTATTTCTTGATTATCCTAGTGTTGACCCGTAGCGCCTAGTAGTAAATAATTGTTAAGGATTTGTAAATCCTATATTTTGGAACGATGTTGTAACATTTAGTATTGATCATATGAAATCAAATGTTACCATTCTATGTTCTATATTTTTAACTTAATGATATTTTCTTTTGCATATCTTGTTATCACTGAATCGTGGCATTATCATAAAGTTATTGTGATCATGTATTTCCATGTAATGAGACTTGTTATTTTTATTTTGAACCCCGTTAACAATCTTGTATCGCCATGGATTTTCATCGTGTTGTATATTGTTATATCATAGGACAATGCCTAACACACGATCTGGAGCGTCAAGGACACGTGAGGGAGTCAACAAGCAAGTGATCGCCGGATGGCAAAAGCATTAAGAGTGAGCGACGCTGTCAGAAACCTTGGACCCCTTATGGGAAATGAGGGTGAACAAGAGGAAGTAAATGGAAATGAGGGAAATGGAAAGAGAGGAAATGGAAATGGAGGAAATAGAAATGGAGGAAATGGAAATAGAGGGAATGGAAATGGAGAAAATGGAAATGGAGGAAATGGAAATGGAAATGGTAATGGAAACGGAGGAGGCTATGGCTATAACTTCAAAGGATTTATGCCTGCTAGAGAGTGCAGATATCAAGACTTCCTGAAGTGCCAGCCACTTAACTTTAATGGAACAAAAGGAGTCATTGGGTTGACTCGTTGGTTCAAAAAGATGGAAACAGTATTCCACATTAGCAATTATCTAGAGAAGTACCAAGTGAAGTATGCTACGTGTACGCTACTAAACAGTGCTTTGACATGGTGGAACTCCCACAAGAGAACGGTTGGGATTGAGGTCGCCTATGCCATTAAGTGGACAGAGCTTTTGAAGTTGATGACAGAAGTGTACTATCCAAGGAACGAAGTACAAAAGATGGAGACCGAGTTATGGAACTTGGCTGTGAAAGGAAATGATTTGACTGCTTATACCAGGAGATTTCAAGAGTTGGTGTTGTTGTGTACGAGGATGGTCCCAAATGAGGAGAACAAAGTTGAGAGATTTGTTGGAGGGTTGCCTGACAATATTCAAGGGAATGTGATTGTTGTTGAGCCCACTCAACTTCTATATGCATTTCGCATTGCCAACAATTTAATAGATCAAAAGTTGAAGGGATCTGCTAGAAGTGCTGAAAATAAAAGAAGGTTGGAGAATAACACGAGAGATAATCGTGGACAGCAACCAGTTTTCAAGCGACTGAATGTTGGAGGCCAGAATGTTGCAAGAGCATACACGGCTAGGAACAATGAGAAAAAGGGGTATGTTGGATCTCTACCCTACTGCAACAAGTGCAAGATGCACCATGCAGGACCGTGTACCTTGAGATGTGGAAACGGTAAGAGAGTTGGTCATATGACTAGGGATTGTAAGGTCACTGTTACTCCAAACACTCAAAGAGCCCCAGTTGGAAATTAGCAGGGTATTATTTGTTATAAGTGTGGAAGGCTGAGACATTTTAGGAAAGATTGTCCTAAGTTAAGAAATCAAAACAGTGGAAATAAGACTGGAAACAAGAATGGAAACAAGACTGAAAACCAGATTGGAGGTAACGAAGCTACAGCAACGGCTTACGCCATTGGAGGAGGAGGAGCAAATCCTGATTCCAACGTTTTCACGGGTACATTCCTTCTCAATAATTCTTATGCTTCTATGTTATTTGATTCGGTGCCGATAGGAGTTTCGTGTCGTCTACCTTTAGTGCTTTGATTGATGTTGCACCATCCACTTTAGACACTAGTTATGCCGTAGAACATGCCGATGGAAGAATCTCATAAACCAATATTGTTCTTAGATGTTGCGCGTTGGGATTATTAGGTCATTCGTTTAACATAGATTTAATGCCCATAGAACTTGGTAGTTTCGACGTCATCATCGGTATGGATTGGTTGGCGAAATACCACGCGTTGTTTGTTTGTGACAAGAAGGTCGTCCGTCTACCTTATGGAGACGAAGTGTTGATAATCTGAGGTGACGATTATGACAACGGAAGTAAGTCAAACCTGAATATCATATCATGCACAAAGACCCAGAAGTATATGGAGAAAGGATGCCAAGTGTATCTAGCATAAGTTACGTCCAAGAAGAATGAGGACAAGTCGAAAGAGAAGCGACTTGAGGATGTGCCGATCGTACAGGAATTTCTAGAGGTCTTTCCAGAAGATTTTCTTGGATTACCACCTGCTCGACAAGCTGAATTCTAAATCGACTTAGTCCCTGGTGCTGCACCTGGAGCACAAGCCCGGTACCGATTAGCGCCAGCCGAACTGCAAGAGTTATCTACTTACTTGTGAGAACTTTCTGACAGAGGATTTATAAGACCCAGTTCCTCACCCTGGGGAGCTTCGGTTTTGTTTGTCAAAAAGAAAGATGGATCTTTTCAGATGTGTATCGACTACCATGAACTAAACGGGCTTACTATGAAGAACCGATACCCACTTCCGAGAATCGACGATTTGTTTGATCAACTACAAGGGTCAAGAGTCTACTCGAAGATGGGGGAGCTTCGGTTTTGTTTGCAAAAAGAAATATGATCTTTTCATATGTGTACGACTACCCGTGAACTAAACGGCTTCTATAGAAAACCCGAACCCACTTCCGAGAACGACATTTGTTGATCAACTACAGGGTCAGAGTCTACTCGAAGATCGTCCTGAGATCTGGTTATTCACCCATCAAGTTTGAGAGGAAGACATTCCCAAGACCGCATTTAAGACTCGCTATGGTCACTACGAGTTCCAAGTAATGCCATTTGGTTTGACTAATGCACCGGCGATATTCATGGATTTGATGAATAGGGTGTACAAATTGTATCTGGATAGATTCGTGATCGTATTCATTGATGATATTTTGATTTACTCCAAGAGCAAAAGGAGCATGAAGGGCACCTTAAGTTAATTCTGAGGCTACTTAAGGAAGAGGAATTGTACGCCAAGTTTTCAAAGTATGAGTTTTGGTTGTCGAAGTGAGAACTTTCTGACAGAGGATTTATAAGACCCAATTCCTCACCCTAGGGAGCTCCGGTGTTGTTTGTCAAAAAGAAAGATGGATCTTTTCGGATGTGTATCGACTACCGTGAACTAAACAGGCTTACTATGAAGAACTAATACCCACTTCCAAGAATCGACGATTTGTTTGATCAACTGCAAGGGTCAAGAGTCTACTCTAAGATCGACCTGAGATCTGGTTATCACCAACTCAGAGTTCAAGAGGAAGACATTCCCAAGACCGCATTTAGGACTCGCTATGGTCACTACGAGTTCCAAGTAATGCCGTTTGGTTTGACTAACGCACCGGCGGTATTCATGGATTTGATGAATAGGGTGTATAAACTGTATCTGGATAGATTCGTGATCTTATTCATCGATGATATTTTGATTTACTCCAAGAGCATAAAGGAGCATGAAGGGCACCTTAAGTTAATTATGAGGCTACTTAAGGAAGAGGAATTGTACGCCAAGTTTTCAAAGTGTGAATTTTGGCTGTCGAAGGTACAATTTCTCGGTCACGTGATTGATAGCAAAGGCATTCAAGTTGATCCCGCTAAGATTGAGTCTATCAAGGATTGGGCGTCACCCAAGACACCAACCGAGATTCGTCAGTTTCTAGGTTTGGGCGGTAACTACTGACGATTTATCAAAGGGTTTTCGAAAATTGCTAGGCCTATGACAAAATTAACTCAGAAAAACGTAAAGTTTGATTGGGGAGAAAAAGCAGAAGCTGCATTTCAGTTGTTGAAGCAGAAATTATGTAGTGCGCCTATTTTGGCTTTACCCGAGGGAAGTGAGAACTTCGTGGTATACTGCAATGCTTTGTATAAAGGGTTGGGAGCGGTTTTGATGCAAAAGGAGAAGGTCATAGCTTATGCATCCCGCCAACTCAAGGTTTATAAGAAGAACTATACCACACATGACCTAGAGCTTGGTGCAGTAATGTTTACCTTGAAGATGTGGAGACACTATCTGTATGGTACAAAGTGCGTTGTGTTCACTGATCATAAGAGTTTGCAGCACATTCTCGATCAGAAAGAGTTGAACATGAGACAATGACGGTGGTTAGAGTTGTTGAGTGATTATGACTGTGAGATTCGATATCATCCAGGAAAGGCGAACGTGGTGGCTGATGCCCTAAGTCAAAAGAAGAGAATTAAGCCACTATGAGTTCGAGCCTTAGTTATGACTATTAGTTTGAACCTTCCTAATTTTGGGTGCTTAATCGGAAGCCAGAAAAGAGGAAAACTTCATCAACGAGGATCTGCATGGCATGATTAACAAGCTAGAACCACGTGCTGACGGAACGTTGTGTTTGAACAATTAGAGTTGGATTTTGTGTTTTGGAGATTTGAGAGCTTTGATTATGCATGAGTCTCATAAGTCAAAGTATTCCATCCATCCTGGATCAGATAAGATGTACCAAGACTTGAAGAAGTTGTATTGGTGGCCCAACATGAAAGCAGAGATTGCCACCTATGTTAGCAAGTGTTTAACGTATGCTAAGGTTAAGATAGAATATCAGAAACCATCAAGTTTGTTGGTTTAACCGAAAATCCCATAATGGAAATGGGAAAATATAACGATGGACTTTGTGACTAAGTTGCCAAAGACGGCAGCCGGTCAAGACACGATTTGGGTAATCATTGATCATCTCACTAAGTCTGCTCATTTCTTGCCTATGCGAGAAGATGACACATTAGAGAAGTTGATGAGATAATACTTGAAGGAAGTAGTCTCAAGGCATGGAGTGCCAGTTTTGATCATCTCTGATCTTGATGGGATATTTACATCACATTTTTAGAATTCCCTTAATAAGGCATTAGGTACTCGATTAGATATGAGTACAGCTTACCATCGAGAGACTGATGGTCAGAGTGAGAGAACCATTCAGACGCTAGATGACATGTTACGTGCCTGTGTACTCGACTTTGGAAAAGGTTGGGATAGACACTTACCATTAGTAGAATTTTCGTATAACAACAGTTACCATACCAGCATTAAGGCTGCCCCATTTAAGGCATTGTATGGGTGCAAATGTTGTCCACATATATGTTAGGCTAAAGTTGGAGATAGTCAGCTCACTGGCCCAGAGATCATCCACAAGACAACTAAGAAAATAGTTCAAATTAAGAGTCGTATCCAAGCTGCCCGTAATCGTCAAAAGAGTTATGCCGACGTGAGGAGGAAACCCCTTGAGTTCCAGGTAGGAGATAAGGTCATGTTGAAAGTATCGCCATGGAAAGGGGTGATACGTTTCGGCAAACAGGGAAAGCTGAATCCTCGTTATATTGGACCTTTTCAGATCATTGCTAAAGTAGGAACTGTTGCCTATCGACTTGAACTCCCAGAGCAGTTGAGTAGAGTTCATAGTACATTTCACGTCTCAAAGTCAAAGAAATACATGGCTGGTGAACCGCTTGCTATACCGTTGGATGAGGTCCAAGTTGACGACAAACTGCACTTCATCGAAGAACCTGTCAAAATTATGGACTGTGAGGTCAAGCGTCTGAAGCAGAGCTGTATTTCGATTTTGAAGGTACACTGGAACTGTAGGAGAGGTCCTGAGTTCATCTGGGAGCGTCAAGATCAAATGTAAAAGAAGTACCCGCATCTTTTCCCGAATTTTGCGCCTGTGGCAGAAACTACGTCCTAAGCTTTGAGGACAAAGCTTCTTTAACGGGGAAAGAATGTGACACCCCAAGAATTTCCATTTAATAATTTAGCCATTTCCGTTTAGTAATTTGAATTTTTAAAGTTTCGTTTAGCTTTTTCGTTTAACCGGGAAGTTGTTCCGTTATTATCTGAGAATCGTCACCGGGAGCGAACCGGGACACCAAATGTTGTAGTATTTTGGCAATAGCCACGTTTTTATGTTTTAGGGCAATATTTAAAATTTCATAATTTTTGGAGATACCGTTATTCGTTTCATTACTTGCGTAAACTGTGTTTCGTTTAAAAATGAGCATATGCATGGAAGGCTTAGAAATTAAATCAAATAAAGAGCACTAGCATCATATAATATCAAAAACTCATTTTTAGTCCCCTCCCCATGCATGCATGATAAATTCCTCGTTTACGTGTTGCCTAAGTAGCGTTTAAACCACTATTGCCTGAAATATCATGAACTGTCATTCACCTTTAACCGACTGGCTGGTTAAGTGAGCGCGAGTGAATAAATAGATCTATTAGGACTAATTATCCCTATCTGGATAAGAAGCACTTACTAGTTCGAGACTGCCAAGAACTAACGGATATATGTCATGTCGAAAGTAGTTAGGTAGTCTTTGGTCGGACACCTGAAGGGCAAGCCTTATGCACTGTACATGCTATCCTACCGTAATTAGCTTCAGTGTCATGAGCTTAGTGCAATGTAAATGCCTCTTTATGTGAAGTTGTATCTCCTATAACTGTAGCATACGTTTTGATAATCTTGTGGTCCACATTTAATACGTTTGAACATACCTATGAATTCACCAACTTTATGTTGACGTTTTAAGCATGTTTTTCTCAGGTGCTTAGCATGGATGTCGTTGCTTGATCTATATGAAGTCTATTTGCCCAAACCAGTTTTCAAGATTTCATTTATCTTACCTTAAATACCATTGTCGAATTTGTTTAAGCTTCCGCATGTTGTCTTTTGAACCTTTTAAATTCAATCAATGTAAACTTATTATTATTTTAAATTTATGCAACGGTGTTTATTTTTAAAACGTACCCTTAGAGGTCGTTTTTTATGCTTTGTACTTGAGATATGTGATGACGTTACGCCCCCAAATACTAAATCGGACAGGACCCTAGTTGGGGGTGTGACATTCACAATCAAGCCTTTGTTGAACCTCCTTTAGAAGAAGAATTGGTTACATTTATCCAGGAACTTGGTTACTCTAGCAAGTGTGATATGCTATCTGCAATCCATACTGATCAAATGCACCAGCCTTAGAGAACATTTGCTGCGATCATCAATATGTGCATCTCTGGGAAGACAACATTTAGGGAATCACAAGCTCAAATCTTGTGGGGTATGTACAACAAGAAAAATGTTTACTATGTTGCTCTACTGTGGGAAGACTTTATGTATCAAGCTGACAACAAAGAAATAAGTTCAGCAAGGAAAGAGCACATGCCCTACCCAAAGATTCAACAAAGTTATCATCGGTCATTTCATCTCTAAATACAAGACCATCTCTATGAGGAACAGGATCAATCTTCACACAATTCGTGATGCCTCATTGCTCGGTACATTGAAGTTTGTCTCCAAGACACAAGATTATCAGCAGTATGGAGCCCGGATTCCTGATGATATGATTAATCAAGACGTCAAAGATTCTAAAGCTTACAAGACTTACTACGACATTGCTACTGGAAAAGTTACTCCCAAGAAAGCAAGGAAGTTTAAGAAAGTTGCTTTACCCTCAAGGAAATTGTCTTCTGTCTTGGAAGAAGAACCTACAGAGAAGCCTAAGCAAACTAAGAAACCTACCAAGAAGTCTACTACTGTGCCAACATCAGGTGTTACAATCAGAGACACTATTAGTGAGTCTATGCCAAAGAAGAAAACACCAGCTAAAGTTGATAGAGGCAAAGGCATGGATCTACTTTCTAATGTGGCTTTACTTGAAGCTACTCAGCTTAAGAAAACTCTTAAGAAAAACAAGCTGGAATCTCATAAGCTTCATGTAAGTGGCTCAGGTGATGGAGTTGGTTCCCAACCAAAGGTTCCTGATGAGCAAGAAGACAAGATAACTGGTACAGATGAAGGAACTGGTACTAAACTAGGGGTTCCCGATGTACCCAAATATCTATCTGAGAGTGAAAATAAATCTTAGGGAGATAGTGATGATAATGATGACAATGATGATGACAGTGATGAAGTAACCAAGGATGGTGATGAAGATGATGTTGAGTGATGCTGATGATGACAAAGAAGCAAGTAACAGTGAAAAGACGGATTCTAATGAAGATGAGAATATTAATCTCAATCAGAATGATGATGAAGAAGAAGAAAACAAAGAAGAGTATATACGTACTCCTGATAGCTTTGAGTTCAATGATGATGATGAAGAGTATGAGGAATTGTATAAGGATGTGAATGTGAGATTAACATATACAGAGCATGAAGAACAAGGGAAAGAAGATGAAGAGATAACGGATGTTGATCATGATGATAGTACTCAACAGACCAAATATGAACAAGTCAAGGATGATAAACATGTAACACTCACAACTGTTCATGACACCCAAAAGACTAAAGGTCCAATGCAAAGTTCGCCTGTTACATCTGACTTTGCAAATCAATTTCCGAACTTGGATAACGCTCCGCCAACAGACAGTGAAGTCGTTTCTATGATGAATGTCAAGGTTCGTCGTGAAGAACCAAGTACTCAAACACATACCTGTCACAGTTATCACAGAAACTTCGTTTGCAGCCAGATCAACCATTCCTCTAACAATTCCACCAATTACTCCTCTTCAACAACAGTGAACACCAACACCAACTCCTGCACCAACAACTACAACTTCAGTCCCTACTCTTCTAGATTTTTCATCCCTGTTTGGATTCGATCAAAGAGTTTCTATTTTGGAAAAAGAGCTTTCTTAATTGAAACAAGCTAACTATTCTGCACAACTACTGGAAATGATAAAATCACAAATTCCTGCAATGGTGGGTGCTCAACTCAGCACAAGACTTGAAGATTCTATGAAGAAGTATTTCAGGTCATACACTATAGAATTTGAGAAGAAGGCTAAAGATGAGAGGAAGAGATACATAGATCTCGTTGAGAAGTCTATGAAAGATATCATTAAAGATGAGGTCAAGAGTCAACTTCCTTAGATCTTACCAAAGGAAGTATATGACTACGCCACTCCTATGATCCGAAGCTCCGTTACTGAATCACTTAAGAATATCATCTTGGCCAACTCTTCCTCTCAACCCAAGTCAACATACGAGGCAGCAGCGTCACTCATTGAGTTTGAATTAAAGAAAATCCTCTTAGACAAGATTTAGAAAAGTAAATCATATCGAGGCGCTCAAGAACACAAAGATCTCTACGATGCACTGCTCAAATCTTACAAGCTCGACAAGGACCTATTTGAATCTTATGGTAAAGTATATTCATTAAAGAGAGACCGAGAAGACAAAGACAAAGATGAAGACCCTCCAGCTCGATTAGACCAAAGGTTGAAGAAGCAGAAGACAAGCAAGGATGTTGAACCATTAAGAGGTTCTAAGTCAAAAGAATCAAAGTCAAGCTCTTCCAAAGGCTCCAAGTCTCAGTTAAAATCATCTGGCAAGTCTGCTCAAGCAGAGCAACCAGTGTTTGAGATTACAGACACAGAGATACCACTGAATCAAGGAGAAGAATTGGGTAACACTAACGATTAACCCAACGTCGAGGCGGCTTCAAAGGATAACTGGTTCAAGAAACCCGAGAGACCTCCGACTCCAGATTAAGATTGGAATACTACAAAGTCAATTGGTTTTAGACCACCTCAGACTTGGATAAGCAAAGTTGCCAAAGCAGGAAAACCTCCTCTTACCTTCGATGAGCTGATGAGCACTCCCATCGACTTCTATGTATATATCTTGCATACTCAAAAGATTGAGAATCTGACACAAGAACACCTCGTTGGACCAGCTTTCAATCTACTCAAAGGAACATGAAAAAGCCGAGTGGAACTCGAATATCATTTTGAAGAGTGTTATAAGGCTGTTACCGATCGACTTGACTGGACGAACCCTGAAGGATACGAATATCCATTTGACCTTAGCAAGCCTATACCATTGATTGAAAATCAAGGTAGTCAAGTAGTCCTTGCTAACTACTTCATCAACAACGACCTCAAATATCTGAAAGGTGGAAGTTCAAGCAGAAAATATACGACTTCTACAACAAAAACCATAGCTGCTAAGTATGATACTATTGAGGGCATAGAAGACATGGTTCCATCGTTATGGAGTCCAGTGAAGGTAGCTTATGATAAATACGCTATTTCAGGAATCACTCACTGGGGTCTAAAATGACAAAAATTCTATGGATACGCAAGTAACAGGCAGTCCAAGCATGATGTGTTCTCCACAAAAAGAATCATTGCAGTAACCTATGTTAAAGTTATGAAATGGTATGATTACGGGTATCTGGAGGAGATTATAGTTCGAAGAAAAGATCAGCAGCTATACAAGTTCAAAGAAGGTGACTTCCCGAGACTTAATCTATGTGATATTGAAGACTTGCTGCTTCTCTGAGTTAAGAAGAAGCTCTCCAATCTGGAAAAAGATGTCATTTTCGACTTGAATGTGGCATTGCGGATTTTTACCAGACGCGTTGTCATTCTTAAGCGGATGAAATACCTTCAACTGGGAGTCGAAAGCTACCAGAAGAAGCTTAATATCACCAGGCCTGAGACTTTCAGGTCGGACATCACAAAAATGACCCCATACACTGCATACAAAAATCCACAAATCATCTATCAAGACAAGTTCCAAAGAAACAGGTTGATGCGCTCTGATGAAATTTATAAGTTATGTGATGGCACACTCTCATCTATTCAAAAGGTTCTTCCTGATATTGCTTCCAGCTTAGAGATGGATTACTTGCCAAAAAGAAGATGGAGTAAACTAGACAGGAAAAGGTCTCGCATCATGATCAAGGCGATCGATCAGCAGCTCTTTGAAAGAAGGTTAATGAGGAATCTGGAGAAGTTTGTTGGAGGCAGAGAATACGGAGAAGACTTCAGGCTGCTTTAACGGACAATATGACTTTATCATATTTTGTCCTACTCCATTTCTGGTCATTCTCTCATAAATTACAAATTTGTGAATATGTAAATAAGTAGTGTAAGACTAGAATTATGCATATATAGTGTTTGAGTGAGAATTTTCAAGAATTTCTTAGTAAATTTAAAAATTTTCAAAATAACGCACTCAAATACCATATTATTCCCTCATAATTTAAGGAGGAGCATTAAAATGTTCCAATAATCGGCTTCTTAATAATTGGATATTTTTTCCCGAAAGCATTAATATTTGAATCAATTGATATCTAAAATATCAAGAGATTTGATATTTTTTGATAAGGGGAGAAAATATGATTAAAATATAAGGCTAAAGATGTAAATTTAAGGATTCAAGTGCAAGCTTCACCCTTCATGTGCTAAACATTTTCGAATATCGATGCACATGTTGAGGGGGAGCATTACAAAAGGTTTCAAGACTGTGAATGATACCAAAAGACCGACCATGTATTTAATTATTTGGAGTTATACGATGGTTAGGTATAGGTATTTGTTCCCATGATTCAGCCAGAACCTGAGGGATCTTCCCAGGGACATTCCATTAGTTAGAATAGAAAGTCCTTAGGTATGATAAAAAGGAGAAAAAGTAAGAAAAGGGAATAGTGCGGACTGAGATGGAGCTAGTACTGGAACAAACCCAACAAGGTTCTAGTTATGAAGTCTCGGTAAGCACTGAAGGGGTTGAAGAATGAAAAATAAAAGTTAAGATAAAGGGTGAAAAGAAAGAAGCCCTCCTTACACTTAGGCAGAAACCAGGTCAATACATAAACTGTCAGAAACACTAAGCTGTTGTCTGGTATTGAAGACATTCGTCATGGACCCAGTGACGCAATGCACAACCCTCCTTAGCCACTCAAGGTCTCTTAAAAGACTCTTGTTTTATTTCTCACAGACATTACACGCATTTCTATCGACTTTCTCACTCCGAGTTAGTTGGTATTGAAAAGGTGGCAGTCTGCTCCAGCCTCCGATTACTAAAACCAAATGTGCACTATTGAATCTAGAGCCAAAAGAGATCATCCATAAATCTCATTAGGACACTAGTCACATATATTTGTTGCTTACACACTGTGAAAACAAGTAATAACTTAAGAGTCCTACGCATTATCCTTGTGATATTTCCAGAACATAGTGATACTAAAGTATTCACAATGACGATGGAAATCCTTCCAGAGCCAACATCAAACAAGCTCTGCGGTAGGTGACTTGTGAGATCCTATAAGGATCAAACTTGTGACACTGGATATCGACTTGGTCCAGCTTATGAATTGACGGATGAATTTTAAAAAAGATAAAACTGTTGGTGTGTTATAAAAACCGTTTGCATCTTAACACACCGACTGATTTTCCTAAATCAATTTTCAATCTTATGTCCATGGGAAGCCTCATAATGGTATCTGGACATGGGAAAGCTAAACACGATTTGACGACTTAATCAGAAAGATAGTATCTTACCGGTTCACTCTTACCGTGTTGTCTGCTTTGAGACGCTCCGGTAATGAGAACGGCTAGTACAGTTGCGAAACCCTGTCAAGGAGATTCTTTAGAATTCTACTTAATCACAAGCAATATTTATACTGATCAACGAGGAATTTTGGTTATTGCAACCGTATTTGACGAAGTGACAGAGCCACTTTCGTCCATACATGTTGATTATCACTAACCCTTTCATGCAGGTAATCCTGGTGGTCGCATCTATTGGATCAAGACGTGTCAAGATTCATAGCCACGTGCTCATACTCGATCGACATACATAAAGACATCATGAAAGCTCAAGTACATTTAAGACTTCCGCTACTTTGAGATCCTTCTTGAAGCGACGAAGTGTTAAATTTAAAGAACTTCAAGAAAGATGTTTTATTCAAGCTTTCAATCTCAAGAAAAGTATGAGCATGTTGGTCCAAAAGTCACAAGTACACAAGACGGCAATAATATCTCAAGATGATGATAAGAGATTATGCTTGGTTGATGATCTCAAAGAAGTTCAAGTTCACATACAAGTCAAGCTATATGGAACAAGCTCAAGTCTAAAGTCAATAATCACTACAACATATCATAAGCTAATGATTGAAGTTTAATGACTACGAGCTCAAGATTAAATACAAGCATAGTATGCTAGGTTTAATAATTTTGTAAAATGGAGTGACCTCCCTTAGGGGGAGATTGTTAAGAATACAAAAAGTATCGGTCACTTCTATAATATTGTAAGATGGGCTCGTAGTATAGTTTTTGAAACCTAGATAAGGTCAAAAGACCCAAGGCCTATGTTAAGCCCATTAAGGGTCCATATGGCCGGCCACTCCAAGTATTTATACCCCTCTCCACACCTTAGAGAGGGTTAGTTGTTCACTTGTTCATTTCTAATCTAATTTTTCTCTCTTTTCCTTTCTCCCTCTAAGTGTTCAATCCTTCCACTCCCTCTCTAGATTTCTTGTCATTTGATTGTGAGATAAGATACATCATATATTCTACAATATTGTCTAACTATTACAAGACTCGTGAGGTCGATAATGATCGTAACTTCACTAAAACCGAATTCCTAACACTAACTATACTCATTGCAACCATCATGTGGTCAAGGAGCAAAAATATGATTTTCTCAATCGCATAATGTTGTCAGGTGCAAGGATGTCTCATCCATTACAAGCCGAGCCACACGTCATTGGTAATCACGTAATATTGTGTTGTCTGATAGTTGTAATGATACTTTATATTGTCTTACTTTTGGTAAACATATCCTTTTGGTCGTCATGCTAGAACTCATCTGCATCATGCTATACAAAAAGGCCTACAGCAAATGGTTAAGCTACCACATTTAAATGGAGGCGTGTGCTTATTAGTTAAAACTAACCATTCTACGATGAAGTTTGTATTGCTTTTGTTACGGATCACTTGCTTATTTTTCATCTAATGTGTTGGTGATTAATGATGATTGTTTGCAATAAGGGATACAACAATGTTGTCCATGCATATGAGGTTCAGATACATTGGAGAAGCTTTTTGTTTTGTTTAACCTATACCCTTTTTAAGTTCAAATAATTGATAGTTCCATGATCTAATTTAAGTTCATGACACAATTTGTGTAGAACCACATCTGCTTATTTTCTAGCTGGCTGTAAAAGCGTTTTTACATGTGATAAACATTTAACTTTTAAATTTTTTATCACTTTCCTGTTTTATTAACAAAATGTATCCAGTATTTTACATCATCTATTATCTTAAAAGAATTTTTAAAGTTAGCCCGCCCATCAATGATCCTTAGAGTTAATCTAATGTATTAATCAAAATTTGAATATCTAAATGTAAAATTATTGTAAACCAACCCTAAAAACGGGTAAAATAGTTAAAATAATACACACTGGTTAAAATATGATACACTAAAAAAGACAAAATTTATAAGTATTGAGTAGATTTCTTTTATAGTATAATATAAATTACATGTAATTACATACAATGAAGGCTAAAATGATGTAATACACTGAACTTAAACCTATGCGTTTATGTTAAAGGAAATTGTTAGTCACTTTGATATAAGACATACTTGATGGAGGCATGGAGCTCGTTGATCATCTTTAGACAACATGTTATTACAATCCCATACTTGTTGGTTTCATGGTTAGTAAATAATCTAATTCATGAGAAAATTAAGGCCCGTTTGGTTTGTAAACGGAATTGTATTTGGATTTGGTTTACGATTTAGATTTGAAGTTGGTTTTAGAAAGAGAAAAAATTTATATTAAATATATTTTTTAATAAAAAATGTAGTGGTATTAAATATGAAAGAGATACAAAGATGAGAGAGATGGATGGAAAATATAAAATGGGTCCACTAAAACCACAAATGCAAACCATTTTGGTAGTATTTTGAATAGTTGATGTCATTGGGCATGATGCTCAATTTAAAACCAAAAGCTATAAACAAATCTATATTTTCTTTGAGACCCAAATCCTAAAGCTATGGGCATGAACCAAACTGACCCTAATTACTCTAGGAGTCCCAAATAGGACCAAAAGTTAGAATCCCTTTACTCTTGCAAGCATTCACCACATCCCTACTACCTTCGGGGTTACTAGTTACGATCACAACCTCCGCACCCCCATTTCTTTGCTGCCTCGACGCTCATCTCGGAAACATTAGGCCGCCCCATAACCGTTGTGTCGTGAACTATCATCTTCTCTTTCGTGTGACTACTAACTTGATTTTGCCTCACCAAACACTAATTATCCACTCCTTGTTACTCCTTTTACATTTAATTAGATCAAACCCTTCAAAATCAAAAATCAAAAAATTAAGAACTTTACAAATAAATCATGCATGATGGTTATTTGTTATTGGATAATGATTGGGGTTAGTTTAGGTTTGATTTTGAGTAACCCATTCTTTAATTTCTTTCCCAAAGTTTTGCTCAATCCCTTTTGCTACCCATAACAAACACACCTCAGCTGGTCCTTGTTGTAACAAGAACGACAAAAATACACAAATACCCGAGCCCGTTGCCACCACTAAGACACGGTTGTACATGTTAACTAAGTAAGGAAGTCCCGCGAAATGGACTTGTCGAACCCATAAGTGACTAGGCGGGTTTGAGACAAGGGACTTAGTGAAGTCACCAACCGCACCGGCTAACATCATGTGGTCTTCCTTACCATCAGAGATGATACCGAAAGCATGCCATTCGGACATAGGGGATCGGCTTATCCGACCTAGTATTCCCGGCTTCACTCCACCTGCAAACTTTATAATTGAAGCGTGTCCTGATGGCGCTGAGACTTTAACCGCAACCCGCCTCACGGTCACCCAAGGAAGGATAATCAATACGGATATGATCGATGTCAACCAAAATTCTTGCTCTTTGATCAATTTTGAACCCACGTTTATGTTGTAAGATTTGGTTTCAGGTTCATAAGATTTTGTGAGAACAACAAATGCCCATAAAAGAATCAAGGATTCCCAACCGGCGAACCTATGAGTTCTTTCAAATACATTATGGTGAAGGTGACGGACTAGGGGGAATGCAGCTAGACAACACAAGCATGAAAGCGTGAGGATTGTTGAGGCAACACCAATTATCTCATTCGATGTGTTTTCTCGTTCCTTAAGAGTTAGTGTTAGAGAATATATAAGCCAAGCAACCGATGAAACGCCACAACTACTATGTATTCCACCTAAAGATTGAAGTAAGGAAGTGGTTGCGGTTTTGAGACGTAAAGGCACCCAAGAATAACCTAAAAGGTTAACTGCGAGCCAGAACACAACACGTAAGAAGGCTTCGCTTCGACATAGTGTTATAGCAAGAAGGTTTCCAATGGCGAAAAGAGTAGTGTTGTTTCTAGCATACCGGAAATGACCTGTAGCAGCAAGGACTAGACCAGTAATGTTAAGCGCTAAACACACTATAAAGAGTCTTTTATAAACCGTAAACAAGCCTTGATCGAGCAAGATCACGGACAGCCTTGACCCTTTCGGTTTTGTTGGCTTTGAAGTAATCTTTTTGCTGGGAGCTTCTGGGAGTTCCTGAACAGGAAGTGGGATCGAAAGCTCGTAATTGTCATCTAACGCATACCTGATAATATATAAAATAGATAAAGGTAAGAGTACCGTTTTTTAGATATATTAGCATGTTCTCGATCAAAGTGTGTGACATATTAAGCCAAATAATACAAAAATTGTGAAGACCAATTTAGCACGTACCCTTCTTCTATATTGACGAGCATACTGTTTGTAAAATAGCAAGAGATATATTATTAATTGTGTATTCAATTGAGATTACAATATCATATTTTATAGGCTAAAATAATCTTAATAAAACAAGAAATTTAATTCTTTTAGGAAACTAAATAAACATAATAAATATAAATATAAGCCCTATTACATATTTATTAAATATAAACCCTATTACATATTTATCGTCTAATAGTCCCCCGTAGTTTGAACATGAGGCTTTCGAACGGACAAACTAGCACAAATGTTAAATCTGCTTCTAATTTTCATTTCTTCCTTCTTGTTGGTTTGTAAATGTGGACTTTATTTTTGGACTTAAATAGTGGAACAGTAACTAATGTCTTTCTAGACCAAAAAATTAGGGTAACGTGAATATGTCTTTTGGACTAATTAAGGGGTATGAATCTATGTCTTTGTCCTAATCCAACTTTTTGGTATTTTTCGGTATCTCAATATGTGATAATATACGCACAACTCGTAGGACAAAATATGTACTTAACTACATATTTATGGTAAATTAATCCATATTTAATATTGATCGTATTACAGTCCCCCGTAGTTTTTGAACTTGTGGCGGCTCGATCGGACTAAACAACTAAGCTCAAAGGGTTAATATCGCTTCTAATTTTCATTTCTTCCTTCTTGTTGGTTTGCACGGATATAGACTTGCATTTGACAATAAAGTTGTATATTGCTTGACGGTTTCTTCTTTTTGTGACGTTTGCTTTTTTTTTTACCTTATGGCTTGTTTTGCCTTTAGAAGTGAGTGGCAATTTGGTGATTAACTCTTGTCGCTGACAACAATGTTATCCGGTGAGGAAGAAGATAGTATTGACACGGCTAGGGTTTTGTGTGATAGGGTTTATACATCGGATATGAAAAAAAATAAGCAAAACAAAGAAAGCAAAAATAAATAAAACGGGATCCCTCCGATCACCGACTCGTAGCCGATTACCGGAGGATAGCAAATTTACAATGGTGAATCTTACCTAAAGCTCGAATACCATGTAAAATAACAAGAGATATATTATTGATTGTGTATTTAATTGAGATTACAATAAGATAATCTTGATAAACAAGATATCTAATTCTTTTAGGAAACTAGATAAACATAATAAAGATAAATATAGACCCTAATATATATGGATTGAGATCCTCTAATGTTTAGCTCTCTAATGTTCTCTCATGTTAGTGATAATGTGAGATGAAATCAAATAATAAATCTCTTTTATAATTGGCGGTGGATCTATTTTATCATTTTCATGTTGTTGATTGGTTTAACATGACTAACATGAGAGGATCAACTTTAGAGGATC